>JZKD02S1596711.1:734142-745064 GCA_000966675.3 Picea glauca | reverse complement strand
ACCTTCAGGATGTAGAGGCGTCGGTGGAACCCCTTGGACTCTGGATTGAGTCAGGGAGTGTGCTATTTGAGTTGATTTAGTTACTGTGGTATTTCATTGATTTGATGATATGATGTTGACATGTTTTGACATGATTGTTGATGATGCAGGCTGACGATAGATTGCCGACCAGACTCACATATGGAGTAAAGGGTTCACACATGATTTCCAAAGAGGTTGAGGGAGAGGTGTGGACAGCAGCCCTGCCACAGCCTACTAGCACTCCCGTCATGGCTCGAACTGTAGGTTAATGATTACCTAGTTCGAGAGGATCCTCGATGTTGTGAGGGCGAACTGCAACAATCGCTCACGATCATTCTAAGGGGCACGCAATAAGGCGGGGGCCTTATTCCTTAGATCCCTTAGTCTCCCACAAGTTCACCTGGCAGAGTGTTCACTCCATGGGTTATAGATGTCTACCAATCAGTCAAGTTGGCAAGTGGCACCCTTGGAGCACGTGGTGCATCCTGAAGGGCACGTCGCACAAAAGAAACATAAGTTGGCAAGTGGCACCCTGTGAGAACATGGTGCATCCTGAAGGGCACGTCGTGCAAAAGAAACATAAGTTGTCGAGTGGCACCCTTGGAGCACATGGTGCGTCCTGAAGGGCACATCACGTTGATGTTGATGAAGGAACAAACCTAGATGGCCGTAAGACATTTAACACATTAATAAATTCTTAAGCTACTTCCCTAATTAATTGTCGCCTAGTTCAGAATCTAAGTCCTAAGTATAAAACTTCTCACGGTAAAATTTTAGTCTAACCTTAAAAAAAAAAAGACCCTAAAAATAAAAATAAAAATTTAAACAAAAACTCACTTAAGTAATAGTTTAGTCTTCATAAAATTCTTGGGGTAGATGAACAGAGTAAGAATTTAATTAAAAATAGTGGATTTAAAAATTTCAAAGAAGAAATTATTCATTAACCTGTGGAAGTACAAAAATATTAAATTAATAATAAAAGGGAAAGATTTAATAACGCAACTGCCATTTTGGGCTTTAATAAAAAGGGAAAAGAAGGGAATAATAAGAATTAGGAAACTAGGTAATGGAGGAAACTTAATAAAGGAAAGAAGGGAACTTATGGTAAAAAGCAAGGTCAACATAGTAAGGAATCTGCAATTATGAACCTGCTAATCTGAGCTAATTTAGTAACATCTCTTTTTAGGAAAGTATTTAAAACATGTAAGGAGATCTAGGAACACCTAGAAGTAAATTTAGGAGTGACTCTAGGTGGGTGAGGGATTTGAGACAATTAATAAATTTAAAGAAAATATTTATTGGAGAAAGGAGGGGGATAGACGACACTTGTGCGATGGAGAATATTTAGAACATTTTATTGAAAATTAATTTAAAATGTGAATTAGGAAAGTTGGTGGGTCTCAAAACTCTATAAAATAAAAGGGATATGAGGAAGAAAGGGATGGACTGTAAGCATAACGTTACACTGCCGAATTGCGACTTGACTAATTACTTGTCGAGAGTTGGGATTTTCTCAGCTCGGATAGGAGTGGTAGCTCGGCCTTGCGGGCGAGCTAGGAAGCTAGACTTACCATCTTGATTTGTGTGACCCCTTTGTGGTTGGGGGGGCTAAGGGGGAAATAGAGTACCCCTAGCGATTGGCTGGGAGGTACCAGTGAGATCTCGACGGTCGGCGAGCAGGAGTAGCAAGGAGCACGGGATGTCATTCAAGGTGGGCATTAAGGCAATGGTATGCACTTTTGTTTGTAGAGTAGAATGTTTAAGATTTATGATTGGATTCACCTATTGATTGAAAATGATTTGGATAGACTTATTTAGAGGTCTGTCTGAAGTTATATTGAAATGGTTTTATTACCGGAGGTTTATGTGCGAGTTTTAATGAAATTATTTTATAGTTGGTAATTATGTCTGGGAACCGTCATCATTGTTGACTATACCCTCCTCTGCCATTCTTGATTTATATCATCTATAGTCAATCCTCTACTCATTCATGTTCATTAAGCAATGTGCATTCCATCCTCTTCCCGAATTGGTGTAATGGCCGACTCCTTATTACCTTTGATTTTTGGTAAACGCTTCTGATATAACACTTATCTCTGCGTTCCCTTTTTATTTTCAAAATTCCTTGCATTGTTGCGGTATATTCTTTGCGTTTTCATCCTGGGAGCTCTCTGCGTTTGCTGTGTATACACCCTTCTTTTTTGTTCATACCCTCTGCGCGTGGTGTGTGGTTTCTCTGCCTTCTGCTGTCATATCGCATGGTGTAACCCTTGTGTAGTTTCTCTACTTACCTGTCAATGTCTGTAATCTAAAAATTGCCATGAGCCGAGCTTCCAGTATTTCCTTAGCTATCACTGGTGTATATCCTTCGACATGAGAGATCATATATAGAAATCCACATACATAGTCTCATGGGTTCACTTGTAGGAAATAGCGTAAGATCTTAGTCCTAAACGGTTTTATCCTGTGTTAGTTGGGTATTGTTTCTTCAGCATTTTTCCAAGCAAGACAATAGTTTTCAGAGTATTAATAGGTTGAACGAGTTCTCTGGTCCATGACTAATACAAATTTGACCTTGGTTGGAGCAGACTCGATATACATTGATATGCATCCAACTACCCCTCGCCTCGGCCTCGCGCGCATGCCTTTCTGAAGATGCAACACGCGCTCTCCTCTGCACCTGTAACAAAGAGAAAATACCTCCCTCTGCAGTTATGGAACCACCCTGATCGCATGGGTACCTCACCATCCGGGATCCCGTACCATAGTAAGAATGACAGTTGGCGCAGTGAATTATTTAATGTCAGCTAGGAATCCCATAAACCTTTATTGGCTATCAACGCCTTACTGGAATTGGAACCTTAAACTTATAGATCCCTTTTTACACCGTGCGTCCCGCTCACTTGGACAGAAGATGCACACTTGGGCGTTTCCCTATTGCCGAATCTTTCTGGAAATTGTTATTTAATTCAAATTTATGTGTCATACCTGCATGAGATTTTGTTTCCCTATTCCCAAATCTTTCTGGAAATTGTTATTTAATTCAAATTTCTGTGTTATACCTGCATGAGATTTCGTTTCCCTATTGCCGAATCTTTCTGGAAATTATTATTTAATTCAAATTTCTGTTTCATACATGCATGAGATTTCATTTCCCTATTGCCGAATCTTTCTGGAAATTGTTATTTAATTCAAATTTACTGTGTCATAACTTGCATGAGATTTCATTTTTCCTATTGCCGAGATTTCTGGATATTGTTGTATAATTAAATTTCTAGATCATAACCGAAGATTAAAATTAAAGTGGATCATGATTAATTTAAATTAAGTGGTTAATGAGGGATGATTCACCCCAATTAGAATTGTTAAGACAACCCATTGATTACAATGGTTATAAGTTCAAGTAATCCTTGCCCTTAGATTTCCCAATGTTAGGTTATTACAAGGAATACCCCTTTTTCTTCTTAAAGGTTCGAATGCGCCCTTAGAAGAATTAGAAGGCAGCGAGGGATTACCCCTCTCGTAAAGAGGAACCTTCTTGTTTAGCTAGCCTTATTTTATTATAAAACTTATGTTAGAAGAGATAACTTATGTATTTTAGCAGTAAAATGGAATGTCAGAATTAGATAACCTAAAATGACTTTAATGCTATTTTATTTGCCCAGTTATGGCCATTTAATGTAAAAGTAATGTTGTTTTATTTTACTATTATTGAAACCTTATTGTAAATGTTCACATAAATGTTTAAGTGAGGTGTAACTTCAATGCTATTGTAATATATTGTGGATAATATATGAAGGTAGAATGTTAGGGCATTATAAAAACAGAATATAATATTAGTATTGGTGGCATGATATTAAATTAATTGTTAATTCGAATGCAAGGTTATGGGATTATAAGGATAAGCAACTTGGGTAATCATTGTGAGGCTATTGGAATATTACTGTTATATGGTCTTGCATTATGTGAAGGTAGATGTTATGGCATTATAAAAACAGAATATATTATGTAGATGTTAGAATTTAATGTGCATGGTTTACGTTAGAATTAGATGACAGGTGGAGGTTATTATGCCTCAGTTACTATGGATCAACATTTTTTTTATTGGGGCAAATGTATGGCTTGGTGATTAATGGCTAGCCACGATGGTGGAATTGGTAATTTTAATTGCAAATCTTTGGTAATATCGATGTAAGGATGGTAGCATGTATGGTAGCTTATTGTAGATTATTTATTTAGTTGCAAGATTTTACAATAAAAAGAAAGGATGTGATCCCTTATGGTAACATCATTGAAGTTTAATTGTTTTATTGCAAGGCTTTTATAATATGAAACGTAAGGATGTAATCATTAAGGTAATGACATAGAAGTTTAGTTAGTTAATTTGCAAAGTCTTTATATAATAAAAAGTAATAATGCTAGCTTTTATGGTGATTTCATTGTAGTTTTATTATGAAAATAGTCAGTTAATTTGCAAAGTCTTTATATTATAAATGTAATGATGCTAGCTTTTATGGTGATGTCATTGTAGTTTTATTATTGATACTAACATATAAGATGTAATGTGGATGTTATCTTATTGCAAGGTAAGTGAGGTAAATGTAATGTAGTTATTCATTCATGGTATGTTATTGTAATAATTATGGTTATTGATAAACATATATCATGAAATGTCCTTGAAATTAAGTACAAGGAGTTGTGATGGTTTCAGTAAACGGGGATTGGCAATTAACTAAATGTACATCATTTAAGGCAGGGTTGGTAACTCGTTGTTTAATAGAATTCAAATGGAGTAAATGGTCTGTAATTGATGTCATTGAGTCTCTCTAGTGGTTGGTCGATGTCAGAGTTCTTCTAACTTGATTCTTCCGTAGAGGTGGTGGTTGCCCTTTGATTTTGTAGTACTTGGTTGTCTTGCATTGCGTGGTCTGCTTGTGTCGGGCGGGATGTAGACACCTCCATGTTCCTCAGAACAGTCACCAGCCCTGAGACCTTAAATGGATAAAATCGATAGGAACCTGGGCTTGAGCGTTGCTTATGTGTCTTGGAGGTCCTAACCATTGCAGGGTAGGATGGATGGGAAGTCAGTATTTTTATTGATGAATGATTGTTGATCCATGCTTCCATAAACGTGATGTGCATCTTATGTCGTCTTGTGGTGTTCGTCGTTGTCGCGTCTTGTTAGTCATCGGGTGCCAACGCAAAGTCGATTGTGTTGTTTCCCTTGTACACGCGCGCACACACTTTTAAAACAAAAAATAAATTTCCCACTTGTTATAAGAGGTTGTCAGCATGATGAACGAGATGTTCGTCACATATGGTATCAGAGCGGGTTCGATCCGCGGTTTGGGATTCTCTACGGCTTTCATTGACATGATGAGATTTGATTATACGATTGTTGATCGAGTTTATTGTGTGCGTGCAGGTAATCATGGTTAGAGGATGTTGCGGAGGCAGATAATGGGGTGCTAGGGGAGGAGGCGTGACGCCTCCAGTAGAATCCACGCCTGAGGGGTATAACCCCCAGGGAGGCGAGCAGGTTCTCGGACAGGAGCAGATAACAATTGGCGATGTTGTTGGGATGATGAGATCTTTTTAGTGCATGTCCGAGGCACTGATCAGCGGATTGGACAGAGACGAGGCCAGGGCACCGGCACCCACTGAGGTTCCGCTGTGTGCATCGGCCGTTACAGGTAGCATTCACCATGAACTCGAGAAGGTTAAATTTCTCTAGTTCTTTGATGCCTCGGATGGCGCCATCGTCGAGGCATGGTTGGATAATATGGTGATGTGCTTCGCACTTCATGATTATACCTCCAACATGAAGGTCCGCATGGCGGTCTTTCAACTAAAGGGGAGTGCTCTTCTATGGTGGAAGATGCTCCTGCCACAACTGAACATGGCCATTGAAGACATGTCATGGGAACTGTTTGAGGAACGGTTCCAAGAGAGGTACCTTTCAGAGGAATTCATTGAGTGTCATCTCAATGAGTTCAACGCATCATTACAGGGAGGTCGTATGGTGCCCGAGTACAAGGCATGTTTTAGGGAGCTGCTCCAGTATGCTCCGCACCTTAACACTGAGAAGCTCAAGGTCAACAGGTTCTCATTTGGCCTTAACGACAGCCTGCGTGCAAAGGTTAGGATCTTGATTCCTCCAAACTTGCACGACATTGTCCAAAAGGCCCTCATAGCAGAGGAGGAGCTTATTAGTGGGGGTCATACCAGGACTCTAGCGAGACCAGCAGGGCAGGGTTCATCGGGTACACCACAGCATTAGACACCAGCGAGACATACATTGGGATATCATGGTTTCCAGAGAGGATACACTTTCACTACACCCCGACGACCGTCGCCTTAGCAGCGGGCACCTTATCGGGGACCACAGCATCAGCAACAACGTCGCCTACAACAACAATAGTTTAGGCCTGTTCAGTAGAAAAGACCTAGGTTCCAGGCCGGTGGGTCATCATCTTCTACTTCAGGTACCAGGACTACTGGGCCGAAGAAGGGGTGTTGGACGTGTGGGGAGCCACACTACCAGCGCGACTGTCTTGCGAAGAGGACCAGAGTGTCAGGATCAACCGGACCCACTTCCATGGGAGATATGGGCAAGGCCCATCGGATTCATGTGGCGGTGAATAACCGCCAAGAAGAGCACCAATCGACTGTGCTCAAGACGACAGGTACTGTCGCTGACCAGACCCTTGGTATTTTGATAGACCCAAGTGCTACTGAGAGTTTCATTTCCGGTGCAGTGCTAAAAAGGATTAAGGTAAAGGAAATCAAACAGGATGAGTTTAGCTTCATAGAGATGGCTTCAGGAGCCAAACAGAAGGTTGGAGGAAAGGTTACGGGCTATGCCCTTAACCTGGGAGAGTTTGTCACGAGGTTCAACATGTACGTCACGATCTTAGGATCTTATGACGTCATGATTGGTATGGATTGGTTGGAATCACATGGGGCGATACTCAACTGTAAGACGAAATGGTTGAGCTTGGTCGATGGCGAAGGATAGAGACGTGTGATAGTAGGATTGAACCAGGGAGTTTCCCTGAGGTTCATCTCTTCCTTACAACTGCAGAAGAGTATGTGCAAGGGGTGCAAGATTTATGCAATCCTTGCGCTAAACGAAAAGGGAGTAGCAGAAGGTCTAGAACACCTTCCGATGGTGAAGGAGTTTGCGGACGTATTTCCAAAGGAGTTACCTGGGATGTCGCTGGAAAGGGAATTGGAGTTTACCATAGACCTGAAACTGGGGACCGAACCGATAGCGAGAACGCCTTATCGAATGTCGACCCCGGAGTTGCAAGAGTTGAAAATGCAATTGAAGGAGTTGTTGGACCTGGGATTGATACATCCTAGTGTGTCACCATGGGGTGCACCTATTATTTTCATTCGGAAGAAGGATAGATCGTGGAGGCTTTGCATTGACTACCGTCAACTAAACAAGGCTACCATTAAGAATCAGTATCCCTTACCAAGAATAGATGATATGTTTGATCAAATGAAGGGTGTGCCGGTGTTCTCCAAGATCGATTTGCGATCGGGGTACCACCAGTTGCGGATCAAGGAGGATGACATCCCTAAAACCGCCTTTAAGATGAGATTTGGACATTACGAGTTTATTGTTTTACCATTTGGACTAACAAACGTCCCAGGGGTATTTATGAGTTTGATGAATGGGGTGTTCCGTGAGTACTTGGACAAGTTTGTCCAAGTATTCATTGACAATATTTTGATCTACTCTCAGACGACAGAGGAGCATGACGAGCACTTGCGCTTAGTACTACAGTGTTTACGAGAGCACAAACTGTATGGGAAGTTGTCCAAATGCTCTTTTTATCAATTGAGGATTCACTACTTAGGGCATGTCATATCCAGCGAAGGCATCGCCATGGATCCAACAAAGGTTGAGGCTATTATGGAATGGCCTGCGCCAATCAATGTCACATAAGTGTGTAGTTTTATGGGTTTAGCAGGATACTATCGACGGTTTGTCGAGGGATTTTCGAAGATAGCAAATCCGATCACAGAATTGTAGAAGAAAAACAAGAAGTTTGTTTGGACCGAGAAATGTACAGAAGCATTTCAAAGCTTAAAGAGTTGTTGACCACAACGCAAATACTAAAGGTCCCTGACATGGACACAAACTTCTTGGTATGCATTGAACCATCCAAGGAAGGTTTAGGTGGAGTCTTGATGCAATACGGACGAGTGATTGCTTACATTTCGAGGAAACAAAGAAGGCATGAGGAGAACTACGTGACGCACGATTTGGAGTTATTAGCCATTGTATATGCCTTGAAGGTTTGGAGACACTACCTTGTTGGACAAAAATTTGAATTAAAGACTGATCATTGTGGACTATAACACATTTTTACGCAAAGCGACCTAAACGTGCAACAACAGCGTTGGTTGGAATTGCTTAGCGAGTACGAGTTTTAGATTACATACATAAAGGGAATGGTGAACCGAGTGGCAGATGCTTTGAGTCGGAGGCCACACATATTTTCGGTGTTGCCTCTTCAGATGGATCTACGTGAGAATATTCTCACTTTACAGCGTGACGATGACTGGTACAAAGAGGTCGAGGGTTTTATCGGACAAAACACAATTATGGTACCATGATATGAGGGATATTCATTTAATAGCGATGGTTTATTGAAGTTTAGAAGTCGGATTTACGTACCGCCAAACGACGAGTTGAGGATGTTGATCCTGAGCGAGGCTCATAGAGCAATTTACATGGCTCACCCGGGAGTTACGAAGATGAGGGAAAACCTTAAACCTTTATTCTTCTGGAAGGGAATGAAGGTCGACATAGTCAAATTTGTGGCTAGATGTCTAGAGTGTCAGTAGGTAAAGGCTAAACATAGACACTCAATAGGATTACTTCAACCACATGCCATTCTGGAATCGAAATGGGAAGTTATTTCGATGGATTTTATTGTTGGATTGCCACTGACGTCAAGGAGACATGACTCGATTTTTTTAGTAGTAGACACTCTGACGAAGAGTGATCACTTTATTCCTGTGCGTACGACGTATCAGGCACCTAACATAGCGAGAGTTTTCATCAGTGAGATTGTGAGGCTACATGGTGTGCCTAAAAAGATTATATCTGATCGATGATTGGTGTTTACTAGACAATTTTGGACGAGTTTCCAAGAAGCCTTGGGAACCCAACTTAACTTTAGTACTGTGTATCACCCAAAGACGGACGGACAAAAAAAATTAATGAACCAAACCTTGGAAGACATGTTGCGCATGTATGTGATGGACCAACAAAAGAGTTGGGAGGAATTCTTGCCTCTAGTACAGTTTGCTTACAACAACAGTTACCAGAGCACCATTAAGATGGTTCCTTTTGAGTTCCTTTATGGGCAACCATGTCGAATTCCCTTGAGTTGGGATCGGCTTGAGGATAGGGTCCTGGTGGGACCAGAAGAAATCCAAGAAATGGAAGAGCAAATGAAAACCATAAGACAAAGGATTAAAGAAGTGCAGGATCGACAGAAGAGTTATACCGATGCACATTGAGTCGACCGTAATTACGAGGTCGAGGATCGATTCTTCTTGCGGGTTAAACCGCATAAGAGTACGATCAAGTTTGGAAAGGGAGCTAAACTCTCTCCTAGGTTTGTGGGACCTTTTGATATTGTGGAGAGAAAGGGGCCCATGGCCTATCGACTAGCATTGCTTGATTCTTTGAGGCGTATGCACGATGTTTTTCATGTATCTGTTTTGAGACATTATATTAGTGATCCTACGCATGTGATTGAAACGAGTTCCTTGCAGGTATCAGACGAGGGAGTGCTCATGGCAGAGCCGATCCACATCCTAGATCATCGCGTTCGATAGTTACAACATCGAACAATAGATCACGTCAAGGTCCAGTGGGACAGTTATAGTCCACACTCGACGACCTGGGAGGACGCATATGATATGCGCCAACAGTTCCCATTTTTGTTTGATAGATAGAATTATGATACTGTGGTACTTTTATTTCAACATTTATACTGAGAAATTTCAGGACAAAGTTTATACCAAGAGCGGGTGTATGTAACATCCCGCTCTGGCGCACTAAGAAAACTTATTCTTTGAGGACAGTTCCTCGCAAGTGATCTGAACTTTTATGATATTAAAACATTTATCCTTGATTATGATGCGTTATGATAGATGACATGATGTTTTACTACTTTGACGTAGACAAGTGCTATTGACTCAGTTTTATTGATTGTGCAAGGTTTTGGACCTTCAGGATGCAATCTGTGGAACCCCTTGGACTCCGGATTGAGTCAGGGAGTGTGCTATTTGGGTTGATTTATTTACTGTGGTATTTCATTGATTTCATGATATGATGTTGACATGTTCTGACATGATTGTTGATGATACAGGTTGATGATAGATTGCCTACCAGACTCACATATGGAGTAAAGGGGTCACACACAATTTCCAAAGAGGTTGAGGGAGAGGTGTGGACAACAGCCCTGCCACATCCTACTAGCACTCCCGCCGTGGTTCGAACTGTAGGTTAACGATTACCTAGTTCGAGAGGATCCACAATGTCGTGAGGGAAGACTGCAACAGTCGCTCACAATGATTCTAAGGGGCGCACAATAAGGCAGGGGTCTTATTCCTTAGATCCCTTAGTCTCCCACAAGTTCACCTGGCGGAGTGTTGACTCTAGGGGTTATAGATGTCTACCAATGAGTCAAGTTGGCGAGTGGCACCCTTGGAGCACGTGGTGCATCCTGAAGGGCACGTCGCGTTGATGTTGATAAAGGAACAAACCTAGATGGCCCTAAGACATTTAACACATTAAGAAATTCTTAAGCTACTTCCCTAATTAAATGTCGCCTAGCTCAGAATCTAAGTCCTAAGTCTAAAACTTCTCA
>JZKD02S1596711.1:677817-702441 GCA_000966675.3 Picea glauca | reverse complement strand
ACAGTGGCAGCGGTTCTGTTGCAGAAGAACGAGCAAGGGCAAGAGCAGCCAATTGCCTTTTTCAGCAAGGCACTGAGAGATGCAGAGCTCCGGTACGAAATCATGGAAAAGCAGGGTTATGCCTTGGTGAAAGCTCTCAAGGCTTTCAGAGTCTATGTATTGCATTCAAAGGTCATAGCATATGTCCCCTCGACCTCTGTGAAGGACATACTGATGCAGCCTGACATAGATGAAAGAAGAAGCAAATGGATCGCCAAGATCCTAGAATTCGACTTGGAAATCAAGCCCACCAAGCTAATAAAGGGGCAAGGTTTGGCTAAACTCTTGGCCGAATCCAATTATAAAGCCTTGGAAATCAATTTAATTCAAGAACAAGCTGAAACATCTAGCAGGGGTCCCCAAGGTAACATACCACTAGCAGTATGCCCCTGGTACAAAGATATATTATATTTTCTGCATGAGTTGAGGCCCCCTGATGGGATGGAAAAGAGCAAGGCGAGAGATTTAAAGCTCAAAGTTGTCAGGTATTGTCTTATTGACCGATCTTTGTATTGGAAAGATCCCCAGGGGATATTACTGATGTGCCTGGACCCACAGCAGGCCCAGAAGGTTATGAATGATTTCCATAGCGGTCTCTGTGGAGGCCATTATTTTTGGAAAACCACTGCTCATAGGATCCTCTGAACTGGGTACTACTGGCCCACCTTATTTCCTGATGTCTGCAGAGAAGTTAGAGCCTGCATCAAATGCCAGAAATTCTCAGGAAAGCAGCAGCTCAAGTCCCTGCCATTGAAACCTGTGGTGGTCTCAGCTCCCTTTCAGTAATGGGGACTGGATTTTATTGGGGAAATTCATCCTCCCTCCAGTGGTCAGCACCGATGGATTTTGACGGCAACTGACTACTTTACTAAATGGATAGAAGTTGTCCCTACCAGAATCACTTCTCACAAAGTAATCATCAGCTTCCTGGAATACATCATTGTTAGGTTTGGTTGTCCTAGCAAAATCGTTACTGACAATGCTTCCCCATTTCGATCAGAGCCCCTGGTCAAATTTTGCGAACAGTTTGGAATTTCACTAATCCACTCCACTCCCTACTATCCTCAGGGAAATGGACTGGCAGAGTCCTCTAATAAAAGTCTAATCAAGCTTATCAAGAAGCTATTGGAGGATAATAAAAGAGCCTGGGACTCAAAGCTCAAATTTGCACTTTGGGCCGATCGAGTGACAACGAAGAAATCCCTGGGTCTCTCCCCCTTCCAACTCGTTTACGGGATTGAGGCAGTTCTCCCCACCCAGCTTGCCTTGCCTGTGGCAAATCTTCTCCATGACTATGAAGGGGAACCTAATCTTATGCTCAAGAGAATTCATCAGATGGTCGAGGTGCAACAGACTAGAGAGCAGGTCCTGAACAGAGCTTACAACCTCCAGCAGAAGATCAAGCAGGCTTTCGATAGAAAAAATAAGAAGAAAAATTTTGAACAAGGTGACCTGGTGCTCAAGTGGGATGCGCCCAGACAAGAGAAGGGCAAACATAGTAAATTTGATGCCCTGTGGTTCGGGCCTTTCAAGATCCTTGAAATATTTTCCAATAACACTTACAGGTTGCAGGATCTGGAAGGCAATGAAGTCTTCAATGGCCCAGTTAATGGGCATTTCTTAAAAAAATGTTTCATGTGAGCCGCAGTCGGCTCGTTTTTGTTTAATTTTGTAAATAATGTTTTGTGTTTCGTTTTCGTTTTTTGGACTAATAAATGACTCCATAGACCAACCGCAAAGGCACTAAGTCTGCGAAAGAGTTCTTAGAGCATCACAGGGACGACTCTATCCCCCATGGAGCCAAATGTTAGCGATATTTCTTGCTAAGGGGTTCAGATCTCAAAAAGAACGGGTTAAAACCCACTTGTCCAAAGTTTCAGGCGATAATACGCTCGTGATAAGCAGCAGGTACATCCGGGCGGTCCAGATTTGCGTGCACAGATCGACGGCGCCCAGCAAATGTCGGACCCCCCTTGATCGGGGGTGCATCTCTCCGACGGTTCAGATTAGCGTGCCCGGATCAACGGCGGTAGAGAGCGGCTCGGACCCCCCTCGCCTTTCTACCTTTAAGCGGAGGGGGGGGGTCCGAGCTTCCATGTGAAGCTTCCCGACGGCCAGGATCGTAGCATCCAAATCAACGGCGTTGGTGCAGTCTCATTCCCCTCAGTTGCCCGGTGCTTAACCAAGTATGGGCCCTCCTCCTGTCATCTCACTCTCGCTTCCACCTTTCTCCTGCCGCCGCGTGTCATCCACTCACCTCTCCTCAGTGGCCCCCGTGGCTCTTTTTCCTCCCACCATCCACTCCTTGCCTGCCGCATGTCCCACTCCCCTTCCACGATCGTTTCTCATCCAGAGGCGAGTTTGTTCTCTCGTCGTATCCCCCTCTACTTGGGTTCCCTCCGCCATGGTCTATCCTCTGTCACTCCTCTCTGTTATCACTCTCGCTCCTCTCCACTTCTTTCACGAGCCCCTCAACGTCCTCGCTCCCACCATACCCCATGTTCGTCCCCCAAGCTTGTCAATTGTTTCAGATGGCAGCATGAGAAGTCTTCCCCATCCCGAGATGCTGAGTTGGCCTAACCGTCTCCAATCCCAAGAAGCAGTTATTGAAGCAGTTGGCGGTGGTTAGACGTCGTCTCCGCCATAACGGGGACGTCCTGTAACGAATTGAAATCATGTCGATTCGTCGAATGAATTGTCAGAAGGCTGATTGCGTCTGTCATAAGTTGCACGACCATTCAAAGATCGCAGCTCCGTGTTGTCAGAATCCATGCAGACGCAAAGCCTTCAATGTGGTTTCTTGGTTCCGCCGCTAGGTTATTTCGAATATATGTAGGCCTTTTGGCCATTTTTGTATGGATCGATGGTAGAGCGAAGCTCCCAACTGTAAAGTTTCAGCAAGCACTCTGGTTTCTTGGTTATGCCTCTGTCTTTGAGATTTCTTGGTTTATAACAAACAGTTCTCCTTCTTTTCCATCTTTGTTCCGTCTTTTTCCCGAGGATTCACAGTAGTGCAACTTGTTGCAATAAAGGATTTGTTGTGGCGTTGTCGTGCCCTCTGGTTATCTGCATTTGAATGTAAAGGGTTTTTTTTKCTTCACRTGCATTTCTTMTTTAATCTGTTGCATAYCGGATGTYTGTAATAGATCATTGYGCTCTTCYTGCGTAAATCTTCCACCTTTTCACCTTTACTACAACYCACTGTTTGGAKTTTATCAAGACCTCACTCTTTCACGCATGCCTGGTCTGGTTTCTGGGTTGATACGAGGCTGTTTTGAGTTTCCTTCCATTTGATCACCCTTTAAAACAAACCGTGACATTAACTCAGATGGGCTTCGGGCTCTGCTCCTGCTAGCAATGCAAGAGTGACTTGCGAAAGCTAACAAGTTGCATCATTATGATAAGATAATACTATAGTACATTAAGTTAAATACATTAAAGAAACCATAACATTAATATTATAAAGGTAAATAAGCTCATTTTCTTTGAAATGAATCAACCAAAACTTGAGAATTATTATCACCTAAAAAATTATCAAAAAGTTTATTCTTAACCATAGACAGAGTGATGCCAAAAATATGGAAAAAAAAATTAAAAAAAAATAAGAGCTACAATTATTGTATTATTTATATAGAAAAAAGAAAAATAAGAGCTAGAATTATTGTATTATTTTTGGAGATTTTGAGTTGAAACGGATCATTATATTCTCATTTTAATTTAAATAAGTTAACTTAAACTTGAGAATCATTACAACTGAAAAAAATATCAAAAGGTTTATTCTTGAGCGCAAACATATTTATACCAAAAAATTGGTACAAAAGGAAAAATTAGAGCTAAAATTAGTACATCATTGTTTGATTTTTTGAATGAAAATGGATCATTATATATTTTTCCATCTATTTTGGTACTTTGTGGCTAGAAAATTTGGAGCTATTAGCTTGTAGGGCTCATTTTAGGGGTAGGTATCTCTTACGTGATTTGGGGTCCAAACACTTTCGAAGCTTATTTGAGGCCTTAAATGACCACTTTTAGAGTTTAAAATTTGTGGACAAAATTTTCAACCTCTTGATACTATTCTACACATTGATATCTTTCTAACACCATGAAAATTACTAGAATTGTATTTTGTATGAGAAACTACCTATCCTATTGACAACCATGGCATTGATTAGATGCTACATTAACTTCCATTACTCACATAAGTTGAGCTAGTCACATGTGGACTTTCAAGAAGATTCTAGAGGGTAAAAAAAACTAACATTGATTGGGAATTGAGGAATGAAAAAACCATAACCCTAATATTAATGGCCATAAGGCCATTGATCCAGGTGGATATCGATGGCCACCCACCTGTTCCAAATTCCAATTGGCTCATCTTGACAGTTTTCAGTTCAACACATTTCTCTGTAATGGGGACACTTTGTTGTAATTATGGGTTATGCACTTATGTGGTTTTCTTGAATCCATACACAACATGGAGGTGGATATTGGTGGCCACCCATCTAGTCCAACTGGCCTATTTTGACAATTTTCATCCCAATACATCTTTATGTACTTCTAGGGTCGTTTTGATGGCTTAAACAACATTTTTTTGGGCTTGAAATAGTCAAATTGTTGACAGAGTTTGATGGAATAGTGTGTATTTATCGAAAATACATTTCCAATGGGCTATCACACACCTAAAACAGAGAGTGTATGAAAAAATTATGACCCTAGTAAGTTGATGTACTAACTTACCCCAACGAGGCCCACATGACTTTTGTTGCTTCATCTCCTAGGGTTAGGTTTTTGGATGTATATGGTTTTGGCATTCATGTTTATTGTAAAAAGGCATTCAAAGCCTCATTGTACTCATCTTCTTTTGAATGAGCGTAGCCATCACATATCTTCTCAGAGATAAATCTACCACCATTCTAGCGCGTCTAACACTTTGTATTTTTATAGTCTATCTACATTTATTTCATTAATAGAAATCATGTATTATTTTATTTCTTTGTTTCTGACAATATTTATGTGCTCTTCATTGAAATATCTCTACCTTCATTTCATTCTGAAAATAATCTGGATCAGTGGTATCAGTGCGGGTATCCTCTCCATCAGAACAAGGGTTTGAAACATGCTATGGGTTCAAACATTTGTAGCAATCACCAACCTCCTTTTGGTACTATCAGAATCCATTTTCCAGAACATACAATGTAAGCATCACAGTGGTTCCACCGGAACTACAAGTGCATTTTTTTTTTTACCCTTAGATCTTCATTCACCATTACAAGGAGAGCCATACATGGATTCACAACATCCATACATGGATTCACTACATATATACATGGATCCACTACATCCATTGGTATGCAATATTTTCAACAAATTTTTAGGGTTTCCATGCTGCCCACGAAGGTTCCACAACCTCTACAACAACCCATGTTGCTTTACAAACCCTTGGCATCCTTTATGGTTCTCAACACTCAACCAAATTAAAAGACGCATTCTAACTTCTACATAGAATTTCATAGTCTCTACCATATCTAATTGGAAATATCTATTCAATATATGAAATGGGTATTTCGTGGAATCTCATTTGGCTTCATGGCTTGAGAGATATCATCGATTGAATCTCAGCATGTATTTGACCCAAGAAGGTTGTGCATAGCACCATATCCAATGGGATTTTTCTCCTTGGTGATTAAATGTTAAGCCCTAATATTGGCTCATTACCCCTTAATTGGGGCATATTATATTAGTAATGCTATTTTATTTATGTCGGCTTTAGGACATTAGTTGTAATTATACCTCCTAGTCTTCTATATATACCAAGGAGACATTTTCATTTTGAATCATCTTGTGCTTGAACATTTAAGTGGGGTAAAAGGAGGTTGCCCCCTCGAAGAGGTTTATTATCTGAAATTATCTCTTTTTCACAGCATTGAGTACTTTTTCTGAGGATTTTCTATGCTATACTGATATTTGGTTCTTAACATTAAACTACATAAGGATTTACATATATGGATGGAAATAACTCTTCACAATATCAAATGGATATTTCATAGTATCTCATTTGGCTTCCTGGTTTGAGAGATATCATTGATTGAATATCAACATGTATTTCACCCAAGGAGGTTGCGCGTACCACCATATTGAAAGGTATTTTTCTCTCTGATAAGGAAACTACATAAGGATTTCCACATATGGATGGAAATATCTCTTCAATATATCAAATGGGTATTTCATGGAATTTCATTTCGTTGTCTGGTTTATGAGATATTGTTTTTTGAAGAAGCACATGTTTGTAACCAGTGTGGTTGCGCACCCTTCAAATTCAACATAGTTTTTCTCACTCCATGGGCCACCTCAGAACAATTTCCATATACCGATGGAAATATCTCTTCAGTACCTCAAATGGGTCTTCGATGGAATTGGATTCCATCACATGTAGAAAAAGTTATGAATAGATTTGTTGAAGCATGTTCACAGCCCCTAAAGTCACGATTTGTCCAAATTAGTTTTTTTTAATTTTGATATTTTATTAAAATTTCTCTATTTTTCTACTCATGTACAATGCCATTGTCAACTAGGTTATGGGTCAACCGTAAAACCACAGTTATGGGTCAACCACCCAAAACCCTTCTCTTCATTGGATATTTTGACAATGTAATCATAATGGTACGATAATGGGGCTTCTCTTTTTAGCATTGGTGAAATGATGGGGACCAACATTTTCTAAAGGGGGACGAATGATCTGAATTTTAGGGGGTATATGGTCTGAATTTGGATGCAAAATTCATAAAGCTATACAACTAATAGATTCCCCATGTGGATCAAGGATATTCCCACCTCCTCATTAATCAATTGAGCTAGCGGGTTTCCCATATGGGTCAAAGAGAGTATCAGCTCTCCATTATTGTATTGGGTTTTACTTTCCACTGCATAGTTAGTTGGGTAGTTATATCTATGATTATAATAATAGAGACTCATTTAATGAGCTCTTTCCATTATTGGATTGGGTTTTGTTTTTCACCACTTAGTTAGTTGGGTAGTTAGATCTATTGTACTAATAATAAAGACTCACTTAATGAGATATTTTTTACTTTGTCCAATGTACCATTTAGTAATGCTATATAAAGGCATAACAAGCCTTCTCACAATATCAAGTTATTCATTTTGGCTTCTCTCATATTTTCTATTGTTCATTGTGAGATTAATTAGCTGTGAGTTATTTACTAGTAATTAGTTTTAGAGGTTAGGCTCTTCTTTGAGCCTCACCAACCGAGTACTCCATTTACATGTTTCTTTCCATGATTATTTTCATGCAAGATTGTCACGTCTAAGATTCTCCTCTCTCGACATTCAATCCATCCATATCTCATCCCCCGAGATCTGTATCAGTGGTATCAAAGCAAGATTCTCTTGATTGTTTTTCAGTGCATGTACCTAACAAGGTCTGAGTATAAAAGGTAGGGTCTTGATATTGTATCTCTTGAGGAAAAATACTCCCGCATGCCCAAGAAACCCTCCATGGCAGAAGAAAAGAAAAATGGTGGAGAAAAATATTCTATTAACCTTTTTCTTGAGCAACCTCTCGCACAACAGAGGGATGAAATGATGGAGAATTTTTTTCACATTCTTCAAAATATACCGAGAGTAACAAGAACATCTTCATCAAGTGGCCACTTTGGAGGAACCTCTCCCTTCAAGGTACAATTTAACTATGATATCCTCGTACTTGAAAGTCAGATAGATGAAGATCAACTAGAAAAATGGTTAAATCTTCTAGAAGTTTATTTCTCTATTCACAATTTTTTCAATAGGGAAAAGATCACCTATGCACTCTTCAAGGCTCTCCCCCATGTCAAAAATTGGTGGGAAACTTACTAGGAGAAATTTTCCACAGAGGAATCTGGAATATATGGGGTTGAGCCCACTTGGGATTTTTTTGTGGATGCAGTCATGGAACAATAATACCCTGTTGATAGCTATGAAAACCAGTACATGATATGGACCACACTATGGCAGGAGAAGGGCCAAACAGTTTCAAAGTTCACAAATAATTTTCATACATTGAGTACCAATATCGGTATAAAATACTTCCAGCAACATATGGTTCTAAAATACCGTGGGGATCTGCATAAGTACATCCAAAACAAAATGGATTTCCTAAACATATCATCACTGGGATTTGCCTATCGATATGTTGTTAAAATCGAGAAGAAATTTGGGCACCAGAATAAACGCGAGTTTGTGTCTGTAAATCCTCCACAACTAAAGCACAATAAATACGGACCTAACCAATAGCCTCTCGAAAACTAGTCCAATACACAAGAAAATAAGGGTAAGGGAAAGACAAAGAATGACACAGAGAAGTGGTGATACTTCCACAAAAGCCCATCGCACAACACCGATGAATGTCTCTCAAAACAATCATTGGTGGTCTATATCAAAGACAAAGAGTCGAACCCTAATTCAAAATTTGATCCATAAAATAATGAAAAAGGACAAATCATCGACATAGACCCCACTACTATTGTCTTGACCACAACAATTCAACATGAAGAACTAGCAGATCCTAAAGAGGGGGATCACCTCTTCCATTAAAATAATTGGGTAAAGAAAACCCCATTGCATTTTATTGTTGATAGCGGAATCCAAAAGAACCTTAACTGAGATGAGGTCATTAGAAAGTTGGGGTTGTCGACAACACCACACCCACAACCATACAACATCGGGTGGCTTCATCGTGGATGACATCTTCGCGTCAGCCGTAAGTGTGGCCTATCCTATGGAATCCATTCCTTCAAAGATGAGGTAGTATGTAATGTTGTCCATATTGATGTCTATGATGTTGTTTTGGGTCAACCATATATGTGGAAACTTCATGTTGTTTATAAGTATCGACCTCGTACTGTCATTATTGCTCTAGGAGTTAAGATATACATGACACCAGAGGTAGTTTTGACTTCTTTTCCACCAAAATAGTGCCACAAGGTAATCTCTCATATTGCACAATTCATCATCATCATAATTTGTTCAAAGGTTGCATAGAAGGCCACTGCAACTACTACAACATCAACACCTTCTATCCAACAGAAGTAGATTGCAAAAGAAAAAAGAAGATATTGTTTCTTCACCTACGATGGTTCCTACACAATACCCCATCAATCCCAGAGACAACAGGTTGGTGGAACATATTCAACCCCACCAGCAACAAGTTTGTGATAGCCTTCCACAGACAAAGCAACACAACTTCACCAGCAAGGCATGCAGCTCACCAAGATTCATATTGAGAAAAAAAATTTCCCTCTTCCCCGGGCACTCAATGCAATGGAGACCATTGCTTCCTAAGGGGATATGACTAATCCAAGTTGATATTGGTGGCTACCCACCTGTTCCAAATTCCAACTGGATCATCTTAAAAGTTTTTAGTTCAACATGTTTCTCTGTAATGGGGACACTTCTTTGTAATTATGGGTTATGCACTTATAAGGATGTCTTGAATCCCTACACAATATCCAAGTGGGTATTAATGGCCTCCCATGTAGTCGAACTAGATTATTTTTGAAGTTTTCATCTCAATACATCTTTTAGTACTTTTGGGGCCGTTTTGAGTCCCTAAACAACATTTTTTGGGCTTGCCACAGTCAAACTATTAACAAAGTCAGAGTTTGATGGCCTAATGTGTAGTTCTAGAAAATAAATTTCCAACATGATATCACATGCCTAAAATGGAGTTCATATGAAAAATTTATGACCCATGGAAGTTGATGTACTAACCTACCCCAACGGGGCCCACATGAATTTTGGCACTTCATCTCCTAGGGTTAGGTTTTTGGATGTCTAGGGTTTTGAAATTCATGTTTATTGTAGAAAAGCCTTCAAAGCCTCATTCTACTCATATTCTTAAGAATGAGTGTAGTCGTCACATCTCTTCTTAGAGATAAAGCTTCCACCATTCTAGCAAGTCAGATGCTCTATATTTTTAGAGTTTCTGTACATTTATTTCATTAACATAAATCATGTATTGTTGTATTTCTCCGTTTCTGGTAATATTTATGTTCCCTTCATTGTAATATTTCTTCTTCCATTTCATTATGAAAATAATCCGGATCAGTCATGTTAAATACTAGGCCACTAGGGACGGAAAGGGTTCCATTCTTATTATATCTAGTATTGTTCCATAGAGAGAAGATAATTGAGAGTATGATATTAAATTAGAATAGAAGAAGTAGAAGATCATGTAGCATCCATAAAATCCACAATTCCATTGCAACTCTATAGGTAGTGCACTTTCTTTATATTTTCATTTCATAACTAAGAATAAAAGAGAAAGGTATAGATCCCACCTTCTAGTTGGGTTTTTCCTGTATTGGGTTTTCCTAGGGTACACATTGTTTTCATTATGTGGAGGGTGTGTTGTTTTTTTAGATTATTTTATTTCTATTTCTATTTCTATTTATTTCAATAACTTGTGAGCTAAGCTAATAATATTAATTTGAATATAAATTAAATCTTTTCATAATAAGAAATTTCAAAATATTGTGGATTCTATTATAACGAAATATTCTAGTTGAATATCTATGGTATTTTATAGATCATATTTGTATCAAAGTAGCTTCCTATGGGTTTTTCTATGGTAATTTCTAAGATACAGAAATTGGTGTAGTAAACATTTCTTAAAACCCTATCTATGGTTGATTAGTATAGTAATAATCCATTGGATGAGAGGGAGAAAAGAGTTTTAAATCTAGAAGCATAAGGCATTGATCTCTCACAACATGTCCATCTTCATGGTAACTCTAAAGGATAAGTTTAGACCTTTTGGGGAGTTTTGTAGCTCTAAAAATAGAGATAACAAATACAAAAAAACGAGTCAAAAAGGGAGTAAGATAAAGATAGACCAAATTATAGATCTATTACTTATTCCCAATATTTGTTTAAAGTGGAAGAAAAAGTGGACATGAAACCCTACCAAGTTGAGATTGATGTTGTTCAGTTGAATCAATGGTTTCAATAGTTACAATTTTATTTCATTTTTGATAGCATAGTAGAAGAGAAAAATATTTCATTTGTCCAAATGAAGTTAGGAGACCATGACAAAAAATTGAGGGAAAGTCACACATAGACACTTGGGTTGGAGGGTTATCCCCCAGTAACCAAGTGGGAGGTGTTTAAAACACTCATTAATTCCCAATACTAACCTATTAGGTATAAATAGGACCAATGGATCTATTGGAATTACTTCTAACTTAGGAAAGTGTAGAGCGTGCTAGGGTACACCATTGAATCTAAAAAACAAGCCATTATGTTGGATATATCTCCCAATATTTTGGATGCACTCCTGAGTTATCTAGGAGGTATACATAGTCATTTGAGGAGACAAATAATGTTATTTAAAAATAGGATGCTTAATGGAAAAAGGAAAATGCAATAAAAAACTAACCAGTGCACATCGATGCAAGTATGGAAACAACCACTATAACCATTGTAATATTGATAGTCACACTAAAAATAAGATTTGGAGTTACATCTGGAGTTGAATTTGAACTATCACAAGAAGGATTCCAAGAAGAATAACATGCTATAAAAACTAGGTAGAGAGTAGCTCAGTTGTAGATGAAAAAATTATCTAGAATATAATGTAGAAGGAGGTAAATCTTGGTATCCTTCATCCCAAAGAAGAGAAGTAAATGACTAAAATATTCCATATTAATATATAGGTCTAGAAGAAAATTTTGGATTCTTTATTTGATTTGGATTCATAGGCCAACACCATAGAACAATATCTATTAAGAAATCTTGGATTACAAGTTCATGACAATCCTCACCCATATCCACTGGGATGGGTAGATAAGGATGCAAATATTATGGTCACTAACTAATGTGAAACCAAATTTGTTATAAGTGAAAAGTATATTGATGAAGTGGTGATAGAAGTAGTACCCTTGATGTGTGTGGTGTAGTTTTTGGAATCCCCTACATGTGCATCAAGGATGCAATCTTTGTGAGGGGAGAAAACTAGTACAACCTAATCAAGGATGTGAAGTCTATAACATCTCGCTCTGGCGCACTGAGAGGACTTATTCTTTGAGGAAACTTGCTCGCAAGTGATCTAGATTGTTATGCTATTAAAACTTTTGATTTTAATTATGAGGCATTATGGGTTGATGACATGTTGTTTTACCTCTTTGACATAGACATGTGCTATTGACTCGGTTTTACTGAGTGTGCGGGAATTTGGACCTCAAGGATGCAGAGCCATTTATGGAAACCCTTGGACTCTAGATCAAGTCAGGGAGTGTACCATTGGGGTTTGATTGTTTTACTGTGATATTAGTGCATCTGATTAAATGAAATGATATGGATATATTCTGACATGATTTGTTGATGATGTAGGTTGATGATAGATTATCGACCAGTCTCACATATGGACTAAAGGGGTCATTAACAACTACCAGAGATGTTGAGGGAGAGGTGTGGACAGCAGCCCTGCCACAGCCTACTAGCACTCCCACTATGGCTCGAACTGTAGGTTAACGATTACCTAGCTCGAGAGGACTCAGGATGCCATGAGGGAAGACTGCAACATTCACTCACGATGATTCTAAGGAGCACGCAATAAGGCGGGGGCCTTATTCCTTAGAGGCTCTTAGTCTCCCATAAGTTCACCTGGTGGAGTATTGACTCCAAGGATTATTGATGTCTACCAAGTCAGTCAAGAGGCGAGTGGAACCCTTGGAGCACATAGTGCGTCCTGAAGGGAACATCGCGCAAGGGGACAGATGAGGTGAGTGGCACCCTTGGAGCACCGAGTGCGTCCTAAAGGGAACATCACATTGTCGATTATAGAGGAATGAACCTAGATGGCCTTAGGAAGAATAACGTGTTAAGTATTTTTAAAACAATTTCCCTAATTAAATGTCGCCCAATACGAAATTAAGGTCTAAGTCCAAATTACACTAGTGGTAAAATTTTGTGTTCTATAAATAATAATAATAATAAAATAAAAACAACTTCAATAATAATTATGATCTTCGTTACATCTTGTAACATGAAGGGAGTAAGAAATTTAATTTATTCTTAAAAAGAAAAAAATCTGTTGATAAAATGTAAAAAGGGAATTAATTGTTTTATCTTTTTGATAATTTAAAATATACTAATTAAATGATAAAAGGGAAAAGGGGTTAAATTCCACTCTTGCCTTTTTGAGTTCTAATTAAAAAGGGGAAAGAGGGAAAATCAAAAAATTTAGGAAAGTAGGAAAAGAGGTAACATAAAAAGGGAAAAAGGGGAACTTAAGGGGAAAAGTGGAAGGTCAAACTTAGTAAAGCATCTACCATTTAAGAGATTTCTAATTTAAGCTGAACTAGCAACTTAAAAAAAAGGAAAGTTATTAAAACCTGTAAGAGAGTTTGGGGACACCTAGGAGTGATTCTAGGAGTAACTCTAGGTGGGTGAGGTAAATAAAGACAATTAATAAATTAAAGAAGTTAACTTATGGAGGAAGGAATGGGATGGGTGACACTTGTGCGAGGAGGAATTTTTAGGAAATTATAAAAACTTAACTAAAAGAGAATTTTTGGAAGGTAAGGAACAATGAAACTCTATATAATGAAGGGAGGTGATGGAGGTTGGAGAGGATCTTCTATTTACATAACGTTACGCTGCAGAAATATCTACTTGACTGATTTACTTGTGGGAGTTGGGATACCCAACTCGAAGAGGAGTGGTAGCTCGGCCTTGCGAGGCAAGCTGGGAGCTAGTCGAAATCTATGGATAGTGTGTGTGGCCCCTTTGTGTCTTGAGGGGCTAAGGTGGAAGAAGAGTACCCCTAGCATTGGCTGGGAGGTATCGGTGAAGTCTCAATGGTCGGCAAGCGGGAGTTGCACGGAGCACGGGGGATGTCATTCAGAGAGGGTGATCAGGCAACTATACGCTCTCTTCATTTTGTAGGGTAGAATGTATTAGGACTTATGCTTGGATCTACTTATTTAATGGAGAGGTAATTGATGTTTTAAATTGATGACTGAAACTTTCCTTAGCCTAGCTTGATGGTTGTTGACTCCCATGGCCTTCATTTTCCCACTTGTCTTGACCCCTTGTTGTGTGGATTGTGACCTTCGTAGTTGTTATCCCTCATCCCTAGTTCACCAGTCCTCGCCTGAGCAGTCGGCCAGGAGCCTGATCTACATTCGTCGCCTTAGCATTAAAATACCTACGGATCTCAACGCCCTACTTTTTTGTGCGAGGATGATGAGTGAAGGATGATCGTGTTAGCCGTCTACCCTCTTGATTGTTCTTGGATGATTGTTGGTCTCCATGCCTTCTTGCGATTGAAATGACCTCTGCGTTGTTGACACGACCTCTATTTTTTTTATATATCAAACTCTGCGTTCTAATGACCTCTGCGAAGTGATCTATGTACCTTCTTGGATAGATCTTCTATGAAAATGCTTGGGGCGAGTTTCTCTTCATTTTAAATGCTTCCATTTGGTAAAATCCTGGTGTTTATTGTGATTTTCCCTATGGATGCTTACGTCTTACCCTGTGATTCAACATTCATAGAAGAACTGTCCTTTAAAAGATTTTTATGTGTATTCCCCTTCATTCAACGATTTGTTGATGTTAAATTTTATATAATGATTTGTTGTACCTTATGGTTTCATTCCACGATTGTCGAGGTTAAATTCTATTGAAGTGTTTTGTTGTACCTTCTGGTGTCATTCAACAATTTGTTGATGTTAAATTTTATATAACGATGTGTTGTACCTTCTGGTTTCATTCCACGATTGCAAAGGTTAAATTCTATTGAAGTGTTTTGTTGTACCTTCTGGTGTCATTCAACGATTTACTGATATTAAATTTTATATAACGATTTATTGTACCTTCTAGTTTCATTCCACGATTGCCGAGGTTAAATTCTATTGAAGCATTTTGTTGTAACTTTTGGTGTCATTCAACGATTGTGGTAAGTTAAACTCTTGTTCTTACTTGTTAGTTGATTGCAATGTTGCAATGTGTGGACAGAATAGTTTTAGTTGAACTTCAGTCAAATGATTCAATCAATGTGGTTCTAAAAATAGTTTTAAACACAGGTGCGCACAAATTGAATGACTCCTGCTGAAACCCTGTAAATTTTTGGTTGTTTTTATTTTTATTTATGTTGAATGCTCTCCATGATTTCAGGTTTAACCCTTAATGAAAATCGTGGTTGTTTAAACCTTTCCGAATAGCGCCTTGATGTGTACATGTGGCTCTTGAATGGTGGTTCTATAACGTCTGGAGAATTGTTGTTTAGAACTGTTCCTTAAATGATAGCAGCATAGATTTATCTCCTTTTACCTAGCTGCATTTTAAAATTTTATTTTACTATTACACGAACTTTAAAACACAGAAACTACTACCCTGAAATTCAGTTACTACCTTACATCTTTTTATTGCCTCGGGTTTATTATTACTTCACCGGAATTGATTGTTGGTTGAGTTGCAGATACTACTAAGCGTAAGCGAATGCTTGACTTCTAGTTATCTGATGTCCTCCCTATTCGACACCAATTTTGATCTAAACTAAGATTTGATTTAGGAAGAAGGGCCTCCCAGTTGCTAGGTGGGACGTTCCAACTGTTATCTAATACTGGAACCACTACAATACTATATAGTCCAGTCTGACGTGCACTTGGGATGATCTCTTCTCTCGGTGTCTGGGTTGTTCGAGGTATTATGAATGGTTTTGTTGTGCCCCCTTTTCTTTTCAGAGTGCAATAGACACCGTCTAAGAATCTACAAACAGGTGGCGTCATTTCCAAATGACAGAGAATCTAATGCCTTCAAATTTTTAATTGAATTCCAACCAGAGATATTAATTACAGTGAATCATCGTTGGAGGTTGTTGAAATTCTTTAGCTTGAGTTTTACCCCCTTTAGTAGCGATACCATTATTTATTTTTACAATAACAACTTACCCTCATCTTTGCCAGCGATTTACCATTGGTTGTGAACCACCACCTTTTACCCAACCCTTGGACAGTGCTGAGCCTGTCAGGATTGACAGCAATGATTTAGTTATCCGTGCTTAATGTCTGCAGGGGTAACAGATCCCTAAATGCCTTGATATGGTTAATTTTAATTGTTCCAGTATTTGTTGATAATCTATTTCAAACTTGCTCCATTTATTTGCATTAATGTTAATTTAGTTGGTAATTGTAGTTTAGGGCTCTAATATGGATTAATTAGATTAGTCAATTAGATTGTAATGATGGACATGGTATTTAAACTTGCTAAATTGGTTGTACCTAATGTCTATTTGATTGTTAATGAATGGCTAGTTTATAATTTAGACACGTTAGTTAGATTATAATTAATGATTATTTATATTTTTAATTATTAATCCAGTCGAAGTTCAAACTTGCTTACTGATGTCCATTTAATGTGGAATTAGATGGTACCCCGATGACACTTGGTAATTTAAAATTTGCACAAATGAATTTGTTTTAAGGCTAATTTAGATTGTACATTAATGTCATTTTGCATTTTAGACATGCTAAGTTGGGCTCGTAATAGATGATTAAAACAGAATGTAATTATTGACTAACTTGACTCGACGATTGATCAAGATTTTGGGGAAGTCGTTTTTAGCCTGCGCTTCCCATTGAGGGTGTTGATGTTCTTTTTAATTAATATTGTACTTGGTTTGTAAACATTTAATGTTCTTGTTTGCTCACTATCAGAGATTCTAGTTACTTGTGTAATTGTTTTGGGAGTGTGGGGTTGTTAGGATTATTTCCTTAGCTTAGTAGGCTTAGTCTACTTGTGTCGGGTGCGATGTAGACACTTCCTTGTTCCTCAGAAAAGTTGCCATCCCTGAGACCTTAAATGGTCAAAATCGATGGGAACCTAGGCTTGAGCATTGTTTATGTGTCCTAGAGGTCCTAACCATTGCAGGGTAGGACGGGCAGGTAGTCATTCTTTCTTTTTTGGTCGAATGTTGTACATTTCCAGGGGCTTGATGGGCTTTTATGTTTGGTGGTTATGTTGTTTTTGTGTGAGTTTCTTGCATTGTGTTCGTCGTCATGCTACAATGTTGAGTATAATATAATTATTACCTTCCTACACACAAAACAAAAAAAAATTAAGGGTGATTTTACCATTTGTACATTGTAGGAGTCATACCAGATGGGGTTGTTACACGTGGTATCAGAGATAGGTTCAACCCGTTACATGGGATCGCTACAGCTTTCATTTATATGATTTGATTATACTGTTGCTAATTGATTTGACTTGTATTCGTGTAGGTAATCATGGTTAGAGGGCGTCACGGAGGCAAACGACAGGGTGCTAGGGGAGGAGGCGTGATGCCTCCAGTAGCATCCATGCTTGAGGTGTCTAACCCCCAGGGAGATGAGCAGGTTCTCAAACAGGATTAGATAGCAGTTGGTGATGTGGTCGGAATGATGAGATCTTTTCAACGCATGTCCGAGGCACTAATCAGTCGTTTGGACAGAGGTGAGGCTAGGGCGTCGACACCCACTGAGGTTCGGCCACGCACTCCAGTCGGTACTGGTAGCACTCACCGTGAACTTGAGAAGGTCAAATTTTCCGAGTTCTTTGGTGCCCTGGACAACGCAGCTGCCAAGGCATGGTTGGAGAACATGGTGATGTGCTTCGCACTTCGCGATTGTACCTCCAACATGAAGGTCTGCATGGTGGTCTTTCAACTGAAGGGGAGCACTCTTCTATGGTGGAAGATTCTCCTACTGTAGCTGACCATGGCCATCGAAGACGTGTCATGGGAGCTATTAGAGGAAAAGTTCCAAGAGAGGTACCTTTCAGAAGAATTCATTGAGTGTCAGCTCAATGAGTTCAATGCCTTACGACAGGGTGGTCGTATGGTGCCCGAGTACGAGAAACATTTTATGGAGCTGCTTCGGTATGCTCCACACCTTAACACTGAGAAACTTAACTTCAACAGGTTCATGTTCAGCCTTAAAGGTAGCATACATGCAAAGGTCAGGATTTTGATGCCTCGAACCTTGCATGATGTCATCCAAAAGGCCCTCATAGCAGAGGAGGAGCTTATCATCCTGGTTCAGACTAGGACTCCAGTGAGATCGACAGGGAAGGTATCATCTGGAGCACAGCAACATCAGACACCAGCCAATCATGCACCAGGACATCATGGCTTCCATAGGGGATCCACTTTCACTACACCTCGGTGACCGATGCCTCAGCAGCGGACATCTTATCAGGGACCACAGCATCAGCAACAGTGTCGACGACAATAGCAGTTTAGGCCTGTTCAGCAGAATAGACCAGGATTCCAGGCCGCTGGGCCATCATCTTCTACTTCGGGTACCAGGACCACTGGGTCAAAGAAGGGGTGTTGGACGTGTGGGGAGCCACACTACCAGTGTGATTTCCCGATGGAGAGGACTAGAGAATCTGGATCAGCCGAACCCACTACCATGGGAGATATGGGCAAGGCCCATTGGATTCATGTAGTGGTGAATAATCGTCAGGTAGAGCATCAGTCGACTGTGCTCGAGATGACAGTTACCATCATTGACCAGACCCTTAGTATTTTGATAGATCCCAGTGCTACCAAGAGTTTCATTTCTGGTGCAGCGCTAAAAAGGATGAGTTTATCTTCATGGAGATGACTTCGGGAGCCAAACAAAAGGTTGGAGGAAAGGTTATAGGATGTATCCTTAACCTGGGAGAGTTTGTCACAACGGACAACCTGTACGTCATAATCCTAGGATCTTATGATGTCATGATTGGTATGGATTGGTTGGAATCGCATGAGGCGATACTCAACTGTAAGACGAAATTGTTGATCTTGGTCAATGATGAGGGACATAGACGTGTGATTGTAGGCTAAAACTAGAGAGTTTCCCTGAGGTTTATCTCTTCCTTGCAAATTTAGAAGAGCATGCGGAAGGGGTGCAAGCTTTATGTGATCCTTGCGTTAAACAAGAAGGGAGTAGCGAAAGGTATACAACACCTTCCGGTGGTGAGAGAGTTTGCGGACGTGTTTCCAGAGGAGTTACTTGGGATGTCGCCAGAGAGGGAATTGGAGTTTACCATAGACCTAAAACTGGGGACTAAACTGATAACAAGAACGCCTTATCGAATGTCAACCCTGGAGTTACAAGAGTTGAAAATGCAACTGAAGGAGTTGTTGGACATGGGACTGATACATCCAAGCGTGTCACTATGTGGTGCACCTGTTATTTTCATACGAAAGAAGGATGGGTCGTGGAGGCTCTGCATTGACTACCATCAATTGATAAAGGCCAGGATCAAGAATCAATATCCATTGCCAAGGATTGATGATCTGTTTGATCAAATGAAGGGCGTGATGGTGTTCTCCAAGATCGATTTGTGATCAGAGTATCACCAGTTATGGATCAAGGAGGATGATGTCCCTAAGACCAACTTTAGGATGAGGTTTGGACATTACAAGTTTATTATTTTACCATTTGGACTGACAAACGCCCCAGGGGTATTTATAAGTTTGATGAATGGGGTGTTCCATGGGTACTTGGACAAGTTCGTCCAAGTATTCATTAACAATATTTTGATTTACTCTCAGACGACGGAGGAGCATGATGAGAACTTGTGCTTGGTACTACAGTGTCTGTGAGAGCACAAATTGTATGGGAATTTGTCCAAATGCTCATTTTATCAATCGAAGATTCACTACTTAGGGCATGTCATCTCCAACGAAGGCATCGCCATGGATCCAGCTAAGGTCGAGGCTATCATGGAATGGCCTATGACGACAAATGTCCTAGAAGTGCATAGCTTCATGGTTTTAGTAGGATACTATTGACGGTTCGTCGAGGGGTTTTCGAAGATAGCAAACCCGATCACGGAATTGCAGAAGAAAAACAAGAAGTTTGTTTGGACCGAGAAATGTGCGGAAGCATTTCAGAGGCTCAAGGAGTTGTCGGAAACAACATCGATACTAAAGGTCCCTGACATGGACACGGACTTCTTGGTATGAACTGACGCATCCAAGGAAGGCTTAGGCAGGGTCTTGATGCAAGACGGACAAGTGATCGCTTACATTTCGAGGAAACTGAGAAGGCATGACGAGAACTACACGACGCATGATTTGGAGTTGTTAGCCATCGTTTATGCCTTGAAGGTTTGGAGACACTACCTTTTCAGACGAAAATTTGAACTAAAGACTACCCACTGTGGACTACAACACATCTTTACGTAGAGAAACCTGAACACGCGACAATGGTGTTGGTCAAAATTGCTTAGCGAGTACGACTTTGAGATTACTTACATAAAAGGAATAGTGAACTGAGTGGCGGAAGCATTGAGTTAGAGACCACACATCTTTTCAGTGCTGTCGTTTCAGACGAATCTGCGTAAAAAGATTCTAACTTTACAGCATGATGATGACTGGTACAAGGAAGTCGAGGGTTTTATCAGACAAAACACAATGATGGTACCACGATTTGAAGGATTTTCATTTGATAGTGACGGATTATTGAGGTTTAAAAATTGGATCAACGTACCATCGAACAATGAGTTAAGGATGTTGATTCTGAGTGAGGCTCATAGAGCAGTTTACATGGCTCACCCAAGACTCACGAAGATGAGGGAAGACCTTAAACCCTTATTCTTCTGGAAGGGAATGAAGGCATACATAGTCAACTATGTGGCCAAATGTCTAGAATGTCAGCAGGTAAAGGCTGAACATAGACACCCAGGAGGATTACTACAACCATACGCTATTCCGAAATCGAAATGGGAGGTTATTTCAATGGATTCTATTGTTGGATTGCCACTGACGGCAAGGAGACATGACTCGATTTTTGTAGTAGTATACACTCTGACGAAGAGTGCTCACTTTATTCCTGTGCATATGACGTATCAGGCACCTGACATAGCTAGAATTTTCATCAGTGAGATTGTGAGGCCACATGTCATGCCTAAGAGAATTATATCTGATCGAGGATTGGTGTTTACTGGACAATTTTAGATGAGTTTCCAAGAGGCCTTGGGAACCCAACTTAACTTTAGTACTGCGTATCACCCGGAGAGTGACGGGTAGACCGAACGAACGAACTAGACCTTGGAGGACATGTTGTGCATGTACGTGATGGACCAATAAAATAATTGGGAAGAATTCTTGCCATTGGTGGAGTTCGCTTACAACAACAGTTACCAGAGCACCATTAAGATGGCGCCTTTCACGTTTCTTTACGGGCGACCGTGTCGGACGCCTTTGAGTTGGGATCAGCTTGAGGATAGGGTCCTAGTGGAACCAGAAGTGATCCAAGAAATGGAAGAGCAAATGAAAACAATAAGATAAATAATTAAAGAAGTGCATGATTGACAGAAGAGTTATGCTGATGTGCACCATGTCGACCGTAGTTACGAGATCAGTGATCGAGTCTTCTTGCGAGTTAAACCGCATGAGAGTTCGATCAAGTTTGGGAAGGGAGCTAAAATCTATCCTAGGTTCATGGGCCCTTTCGCGATTGTGAAGAGAAACGGGCATGTGGCCTATCAAATAGCCTTGCCTGATTCTTTGAGGCGTATGCACTGTTGTCACTCAGAACTGAAATGGGCTACAGCAAATCAATCTCGAGGCAACCTCGAACCACTTTGGATTGGGAGCTGCCCCTTCCAACCCGAGAGGGATCTCTCGAAGAATTTCACAATAGGAATTTGAGTAGCGTGAAAAAGGTGGGCAGATTTATAGGTAAAAGATGGCCTTGGATTTGTGGGTTTTGAGGGTTAAACCAGGGAAAAGGTCCATTGGGAATGGAGTCAAATGAAAACTGAAAAAGAGATAATAGCAGAGATTAAATAAATTGCAGAAAGTGAGGCAAAGTAGGTCTATCTTTCAGCGCTTTGATAAATCATGATGCAGTAAGGGAAAGAAAAAGAAAGGCCGACGTAGCAAAGGATACATGTAGAGTTCTGAAAATGTAGATTGGTCTTACACAGCTGATAGTTGGTGCAGAGGAAAGGCAATAAACAAATACAGAAAACCCAAATCCTTTCATTACAATAGTGGTCATACTAAAGTGTAACAAAGCCCATCAGTTAGAGGAAGACAAAATGTAATGCAGTCGTAATGGATTAAGGAAGACATAAGACTATGGTAAAACATTTCAGCTGCGAGTAAGGAAACATATGAATGAAATCCAAATAGTTTTAACACATCTAAAAGAGAAGAAAACATACTGAAATAAATCGACTGTGATGAATCTCACAGTCGCAAGAAAAAATCATTTTTATTACTCCAGTCTGGTTTACAAAACTAAGTCATTACAATGGAAATCTTTTCGAAAGAAGTTTTTTCTATGTTGTGCTCATGCGCTCCCCCCCTTTTTTTTCTATACATCAGTCTTTTAAATAGAAAAATAAAACTCTTGGATTCCAGGAATCTGAACTGGTTCGCCTTCCATGAACTGTGCGAATGCCAGGTGCGTCTGCCAGCTGCCTCTGCCAGCACTTTAAACCGTTACTAATCGTCTGATAACTCGTCATTCCTTCCTTGACACTTGGAAGCTACGATTGTGCTTTCTAATTTACAATATCCTTCACTTATGGATAGCATTAATTGTTATTCCACAACTCCAGGGGCACTGTGTGCTCTCTTACGATCCACTTTCTTCTTTGCTGTTGAATGAAGAAGAAGAAGAAGAAATCAACGGTTTGAGTTTTCACTCATTCTTTGTTGTTATTGGTGGCTTGCTATTGAGATAATGATAGCATCTTCAACCCAGATTTGATTGTCGATATCAGACCTGCATTTTTGCTTGCTTCCCAGGAAAAAAACTTGAAATCCCTACTCTGTCAGGCTATCAAAGCATTTATGAACTCCATGGCAGCATGACGAGTTGAATCTTTCTGACAACAGCAGAACGAGGTAAATTTTCTAATATTTGTTGGCCATATGCCTGCTTTTTCCTCAAGCAACAAACCCTAGCTCCGATCGTTCAGACCTTGAGTGGACCTATATGTAGAGAGCTCCACCATCACTGTAACTGGAATGAGCGAACCTATGTTGAACTCGATCTTGAATCCCTTCAAATGGATTGAGAGAACCTTGAATACATGTCCCTCAATCTTATCACTTACAGAGTTGCACAGGCGTGTTCGATAACCAGGCCGACTCCGATTTTCACAAGAGACATTTTCTCTTCCGAATATTCAATACTCAGTCTGCTTTGAAGCATAGATCTTCTCGGTTGTGACTCTTTTCTTCTGACCTCAGGAAACCCCTCTACACATATGATCTCCTACCATCGTATTCGCACATGCCTCTAACCCTAAAGCCTTCATAACTTAGTCTATCATAATGTTGGTTTTCTTCAATGCCGTGGATTTGATGTCAGAACGGGGATTATAGACGCCTATTTTGTGAAAGCTCTATGCCTCAGGAATTCATTATTTTAGCTCTGCCGAGAAGATATTTATATTTTATCGAGCTCCAGTAGAGCCTGTGATACCTAGAATCAAGTGTCGTCGGCCTCATTCGATAATACTCGTTTCTATTTGTGACTCTGAGCACTTTGGGACGATGGCAGAAAACCAACGAGTGCACCCAACTACTAAAGACGTAGAGAAAAACTCAGGCGAATATGAAAACGAGAAGTCGAGCTCTTCGTTGGTGCCCAAGTCCAGTGGTGCGTCTGAGAAAGACGGGGTCTATCCTCCTTCGACACGAGCTCGCAGTAAGTTGAGGAGGTCTTAGCACTATATTTTTCGTGTGCCCATTCTCAGTGAAGTTTCAGGTGGTAGGTGGTGTTGACGTTCCGTTTTAGGTCCCGGCTCCCTTCAACATCCTCATAATTCTTTCTTTTGAGACAGAGTTAACCTCAGGACAAGGAATCGAGCGCATATACAATTTCCGATCTGCATTGTTCACTGTTGGCCCTTGCCAGCTGTAAAATCCCGACAATTTCTACACCTCTTCCTTCAATTATATGCGTCAGTCATACTCACGAAGCGTTTATATAAAAAGGAATATCAATGATTTGTTTTTTGGAAATATGTGACTGCCAGGCACAAAATTCCTATCACCACCTCTTGACGAGTACCTGGTGAATGGTAACGCCCCATTATCACACGGAGGGTAACGTCCCAGCCACCTGCCATTCTGAATAGTCATGCTGCTTGTCAGTGGAACAGGAACCCTTTTCCATGAATTTTTGGTTGGGTCAAAGACTGCCAATTGTCTTTCGTTCTTCCACTCAATGCAAAAGAGACTTGGATCCAAAATGGCATGAGCAACAACCATAACGCAACCACTCTTTGTTTCATTCCACACATGCCTCTTGGGGTCATAAATATCAGCATACCTTGAATTCCCAATAGTGAAACTTGGACGACCGCCCATGACATACAGCTTACCTTCTTTGAGAGATAGGATAGGTGAATAACTTGTTGGATCATGTTGTCATTGATGCCAATGGTTTGATTACTTGGGAGATTGTTGGATCATATGCCATTGATGTAAATGGTTTGGTTTTATTAATGTCATTGGTTGATGTCAAGTAATTGATTGATATGATTCCCTTGATGAGAATGGTTGGAGGACCCATGTCCAAGTGGAAACCAATC
>JZKD02S1596711.1:642759-659624 GCA_000966675.3 Picea glauca | reverse complement strand
TAGAATCTTTCACAAAAAACGACACCTGAAACGGATGTCCCGAGCTCTCAGAAATCGTCCGACAACATCTCCTCCTCAACGGTCTCCCTGCCTCAAACTGGCTTTGACTTGGCTTTCCTTAGCATCTCTGCTCTGAATTGCTCTCAAAAGCTGTCCAAAAGCTTACCCCTTGGCCTCAAAATGGCCTTGGTTAAATAGTGGGGGAGTTAGTTTTCCATCTCCAACTTCCTCCACGAATTTAGGCTCTAAAAATGCCCAATAACTCCCAAAAATGAGTTAATTACATAAAAAATGGGCTAAACATTATTAAAAAACCCAAAATTGGTTGAAAAACCACTTTATAACCATATAATAGTTACAAACATGCTTAAGCCCCTTAGTCTTGGGCGCGCGCTCCTTTGGCAAGGTTATATGGACTCCATATGGCCAAGCGCTTAGCCCAAAGGGCTAAGCGTTGGCCCCTCTCCTCCTTTATGCACATAATACCATACAATATAATTAATATTGTGGGTTTTAATAACATAAAATAATCTGGTGCATTGGTTACAGGACTAAAGTAAAGGCGCTTAGGCTTAGTGGTTGGTCATGGGTTCAAAACCCATGGACCCCAAAAAAAATTTTAAACCTGCCACTTTGACTTTGACTGGGTGCCACGTGGCTGTCCATGACTAGGCCACGTGGCACTTTTCCATTCGACGGACAAATGCCACTTGTCAACCATTGACTGGTCCAATTGCCTACCACATGTCTGCCCTGTCAACAAACCTGTCCAATCACCATCAGCCAGAGAGTGCCTCGTCATCTCCTGTACAGTCAGCATGATGACATCAGTGTTGACTTTTTGACCCGTTGACCTTTGACTTTTCACCTGTTTGGGCTTCCGATCAGAACGCGATAACTTTCACATACGGAGTCCATTTGACAAAGTAAATATACTGTCAGAATCAGGAAGACGAGATGGACGCAATGGTGTTGGTTTCGTCGGATTTCGAGCACTTTCATTTTTGAGCATTTTTCAAGCCCCGATAGGCTTCTGAATCCGATTTCGGATCAGTACACGTGGCTCCTGAATGGTGGTTGTGTAACGTCTGGCGAATTGTCATTTAGAACTATTCCTTAAACGATAGCAGCGTAGATTTACCTCCTTTTACCTAGCTGCGTTTTAAAATCTTATTTTACTATTACACGGACTTTACAACACAGAAACTACTACCATGAAATTCAGTTACTGCCTTTCATCTTTTTATTGCCTCGGGTTTATTATTACTTCACCGAAATTGATTGTTGGTTGGGTTGCAGATACTACTAATCGTAAGTGAATGCTTGACTTCTAGTTATCTGATGTCCTCCCTATTCGACACCAATTCTGATCTCAACTGAGATTTGATTTAGGAACAAGGGCCTCCCAGCCGCTAGGTGGGACGTTCCAACTATTATCTAATACTGGAACCACTACAATACTATACAGTCCAGTCTGTCGTGCACTTGGGATGATCTCTTCTCTCAGTGTTCGGGCTGTGTGAAGTATTGTGAATGGTTTTGTTGTGCCCCCTTTTCTTTTCAGAGTGCAATAGACACCGTCTAAGCATCTACAAACAGGTGGCATCATTTCCAAATGAGGGCGAATCTAATGCCTTCAAATTTTTAATTGAATTCTAACCAGAAATATTAATTACAACAAATCATCGTTGGAGGTTGTTGAAATTCTTTAGCTTGAGTTTTACCCCCTTTAGTAGCGATACCATTATTGTTTTTTACAACAATTACTTGCCCTTGTCTTAGCCAGCGATTTACCATTGGCTGCGAGCCACTGCCTTTAACCCAGGCCTTGGACGGCACTGAGCCTATCAGGATTGAGAGCAATGATTTAGTTATCTGTGCTTAATGTCTGCAGGGGTAACAGATCCCTAAATTCCTTGATATGGTTAATTTTTAATTGTTCCAGTATTGGTTGATAATCTATTTCAAACTTTCTCCATTAATTTGCAATATTGTTAATTTACTTGGCAATTGCAGTTTAGAGCTCTAATATGGATTAATTAGATTAGTCAATTAGATTTTGATGATGAACATGGTATTTAAACTTGATAAATTGGTTGTACCTAATGTCTATTTGATTGTTAACGAATGGCTAGTTTATAATTTAGACGTGCTAGTTAGATTATAATTAATGATTATTTATATTTTTAATTATTAATCCAGTCAAAGTTCAAATTTGCTTAGTGATGTCCATTTAATGTGGAATTAGATGGTACCTCGACGACACTTGGTAATTTAAAATTTGCGCAAGTGAATTTGTTTTAAGGCTAATTTAGATTGTACCTTAATGTCATTTTTCATTTTAGACATGCTAAGTTGGGCTCGTAATAGATGATTAAAACAGACTGTAATTATTGACTAGCTTGACTCAACGATTGATCGGGATTTTGGCGAAGTCGTTTTTAGCCTGTGCTTCCCGTTGAGGGTGTTGATATTCTTTTTAATTAATGTTGTACTTGGTTTGTAAACATTTAATGTGCTTGTTTGCTCACTGTAAGAGATTGTAGTTACTTGTGTAATTGTTTTGGGTACGTGGGGTTATTAGGATGGTTTCCTTAGCTTAGTAGGCTTGGTCTGCTTATGTCGGGAAAGATGTAGACACCTCCTTGTTCCTCAGAATAGTCACCAGCCTCGAGACCTTAAATGGTCAAAATCAATGTGAACCTGGGCTTAAGCATTGCTTATGTGTCCTGGAGATCCTAACCATTGCAGGGTAGGACGGGCGGGTAGTCATTCTTTCTTCGACAGTTGAATGCCATACGTTGCTTCTAGGGGCTTGATGGGATTTTATGATTGGTCTTTATGTTGTTGTTGTGTGATTTTCTTGCGTTGTGTTCATCGTCGTGCTGCGATGTTGAGTATAATATCATTATTACCTTCCTACACACAAACACACACAAAAAAAAAATAAGGGTTCTTTTACTAGTTGTACATCATAGGAGTCGTACCATATGGGGTTGTTACAAAGTCCTTCATCATCAATGCACACAAAATTGATCCAATATATCTCTAGTAAGTGCTAACTAAGACAATAAATTGAGTAGTTCTAGTAGGAAGTCTGCATTTCTCTTCCTGAGAAATAATTAGTGAAGATATGAATTTGTAAAAGTAAATTGATATTTGTAGGTATGTAATAAAGAGGATAAATATTAGTTGGATGACATTTTGTATGTGTACAAGAACATTTTTTTGGATCCCAAAGGGTTTACCACCTAAGAGGGAAGTGAAGCATGAAATATATTTGTTGTCTCACTCCTCATTCCCAAACAATGGTTTATATAAAAAATCCATCCTATAAGTATATGAAGTGACCAAATAGTTGTAATATTTGTTATAATAGGGATTAATCCAATCATGAAATATAGCTTGTTGAACAACTAGCATCATAGTACCAAAGAAGGATGTGACTTAGAGAATGTGTATCTACTATAATTTTTTGAAAAATATTACCCTCAAGAATTGATACCCACTACCTAGGATCAGTTACTTTCTATATCAATTAAAAAATACCAAGTACTTCACCAAGTCAGATCTTAAACTGAGATAACAATCGGTAAGAGTTAAAGAATAAGACACTTTGAATTTGACATTTAATATTAGGAAAGTCCTATATGAAGGGTTGGTATTGGTGGAACCTTAGTTTATGATGGTTCAACACACTTCTGCCGAGATAAACTGGTAGTATGGTATACCACCATATGGAAATAGTAGGTAGGGAGATTGACCATATATCTACATTAGTAGATTGAGTAATCGACATTTATGTCGGTAGGATAGTCGACTAATATTTGAAGACAGACTCTCATTGGATACACTACTAGAGTAATCGACTATGAGTTGGATGCATGTATGGATAGGTCAAGAATTCTTGTTGAGTCAAGTAGATAGAGGGAATTTGGAATAGTCAACTCTAACCATAGACAGTTGTATGTAGACAAGATATTTTCGATTCCAAGGAAGATGATTAGATATTGAAGGTACAAAGAGCAGATCTAGTGGGTCTTTCTGAATGTGAAAGATTGTGAAGTGAACATGTGTGAAAATTTTCAACATGCATTATTATTTTTTGATCACAATTCCTTGTACTTAAGTGTTCTAACAATGTCTTTAGACTCCACTTGTTTTATTTGAAGGTTATTCCTCTTTGATTATATTTAGTTATGTTTATTTTATTCATATCATATTACACCCAATCCCCAACATGGTATCAAAGAAACTGGTTGTGACCTCACTTAATATCCACAAGTTGTGTTTAGTTAGATATGTTGTGTGATTGACTCTAGTCTAGTGATTTGTTGATTGTAACATGTGGAAATATGAAATATATTTCAAGATATCGAAGATGGCTTCGAAGATTGATCCTGATATTTTTAATGATTATATTGTATGGGAACAAGACATGGAAACCCTACTGAAGAGTAAAGGACTATGGAAATATACAAAGACTGTGATTCCATATTCAGCATATGATCACAACAGATTTATTGTTGATAGGAATAAGTATGTAGTTGTGGGGATCATCAAGACCTATATCTCGTGGCATATTTTATTTCACATCAGCTGAAGTGATTGCCCTCATCAAATCTACTAGAAGTTGAATTATTTATTCGACAAAGTAAATGAAAGCGACGTGATGCAATTGGAGAAAGAGTTTAACTCTCTATATCCTCATTCATTTGAAACAATTGAGGAATATTTGGCACATGTGAGGGAACTATAGTTGAAATTAGGAGAATGTGGACAAAATTATCTAAAGAAACATAGAAAAATTATCGATCTTGTCTTCATGAATTTGAGAACAACATTTGATGTGTTTGTTTTGACTTTACAAACCAACTGGTAGGAACACAAGGAATATTGTAAGGATTATACTTTTGAAGATTGATGTGACTTATTGATTACTAATAAAAAAATACTACTTGATGAAGGCAATATTTGTGGAAAACACTAGGCTCACTTTCTCAAGGTAAATGGAAAGTTGAATCATAAGGAAAGAGGTTGGTTTGATACCTGGATTCCTCAACTAGAAATAAGACATGTCAGTACTGTGGAAAGAATGGACATTTGGAGAAGATATGTTACAAGAGGAGAGACGATATAGAGGAGAAGTTCAAGAATCTTGAAGGAGACATATCCATTATTTGTCAACCCATTGATAATTTCACCTTCCAAGTTGGAACTTTTGAAGTGTTTCTTTCTCATTCTGCATAGAATGAATGGGTAGTCAACTCTGGTTGCACTCATCATATGGATAAGGAGGTTTCCTTGTTCATTTCCTTAGATAAATTTGTGGAGAGAAATATCTATTCTTTTTTATGAATTTTCTCTGGACATTGTTGGTCACGATGATGTTCCCTGTCGACATGGAAGAATTGTTGATGTCTATCGTGTACTGAACCTCATTTTTTGTAATAATCCAAGAATTATTTTCTAGATTCATTTGTAATAGTGTACTTATATGATATATCGGTTGATATATCTACCTAGGAAGATAATATCTCACATCTCATGTAGGTGTGAGAGATTCTAAAAAAACATTAACTACTAGAAAAACTTAAGAAATGTGAATTGTCTCAACAATCACTAGTGTATCTAGGGTCTATTATTTGTGCATGGAAACTAAAGATAGGTCCCAAAAAAATGTAGGACATTCTCAAGTGACATACTCATACTAATCTAACTAAGGCTAGGATATTTTGGGGGATGACACAATAAATATGGAATTTTATAGCATACCTTTTTGTTGTGGTTGAACCACTTCATATCATAATAGCTAGCAACAATAATTTCTAGTGGGGAAAGAATCAACATAAAACTTTTGAAGAGATGAAATAAAATAATATATAAGCACCATTTCCTTCATTTTTTATTTGTACATAGTCCTTTCAAAGTGAATATAGATGTGTATGGACAAGTTATGGGAGTGGTCTTCATGTAGGGAGGTAAGTCAATATGTTATTATTCTAAAATGTTCCATCACATAGTATTGAACTACCCTAGTTATCAAGGAATCCTAGGCTCTGGTTCAAGATGATAAGAGATGGATGAACTATTTTATGGGAAAGGAAACCATCTTCCATGTTGATCACTAGCCATTACAGTATTTGCAAGCCCAAAGTGAGATTTAGAAAAATAAACACTACAAGAGGATGGATTTTTTATGTAATCATAAAATATAAGAAGGGAAGCATTAATAATTTTTGGTACATTCTTTCAAATCCACCCACATCCAAGAGTATAGCTTTGGTAAATCTTGTGCACATGGATCCTTTCACCCATGATGCATACAAATATGCACACAGAGAACATGAGGACATTGAAAAGGTGTTTCAACAACTACAAGGCCATGTTGGTCTAGAAGAAGGTGGCAATAAGGTTGACTATCATATGTAGGATGGGTTTTTCTACAAGCTATACAATCTCTTTGTTCATAAATGTGAAATATTGTGGGTTATTAGAGAGGCTCGGACTTCAAAATTTGGAGGTAATTTTGGTGTTGGGAAGATAGTTTCCAACTGATAAAGGTAAGTGTATTGTCATACAATTTAAGAAGATGTAGCTTGATTTATTATAGAATGAATAGTTTGTTGTACCAACAAACCTAGTAATAGGAAGAAAGGTTTATTCCATCCCTTATATATACCTACTAAACCATTTCGAAGCATCTCCATCGATTGCATAACTACTTTTCCAAGAAATGGGAAGGGACATGATCATCTATTTGTGGTGGTCGATAGGCTTAGGAAGATGTAATATTGGACCTTGTAAAAATACAACCATGGGACAAGATGTAGCAAATATGTTCATTGAAAATTTATAGGTTCACTTTAGGATACCCAGGAATGTCATATCAGATAGAGATATAGGATTTTCTAATGCCTTTTGGAATACACTTTGGAGGAATATGGACAATAAGAAAAAGATATCCATAGCTTTCCATCCATATATATATGGGTAGATAGAACTAATGAACATGATATTGATTTAAATTTAGAGGGGTTACAATAAGAAGCATCGGAGGACTTGACAAAAAAATATTATATGTATTCAACACTTCAAAATAGAGCAATACACACTTCTATCGATAAGTTCCATTTTAAAAATTTCTTCAAGTATTTGCCACATTTTCATGTAGATGTTGTATATGGACAACACGGAGGAGTGAGGGATGACACCACAAGAGAAGCATTTAAACAGAAAAAATGTATTGATAAGGTCAGTAAAATCAATGTGTAAGTACATGAGACATTAAAGAATTAACAAACAAAGGACAATGCCTACGATGATTACTACAAAACTGAGAAAACATTCCAGGTGGGAGATAGAGTTTGTTTGTATCTTGAAAAATAAATTTTGTAGGGTCTTATTATCCATATAAAGGATCCGTATTATGGTTTTTTTGAAGAGTTCGAGAAGGTAAGTGATAATGCTTACAAACTCAATTTACCCCCATATATGTGCATTTACTCAATAGTGAATGTGGAAAATATAAAAATCTATAATGCTTACATGTTGGATAAGTAAATTAATGATCAAGTATTACTTACCATAGACGATGTAAAACCAAAAGATCAAGCAGAGTTAGTAGAAGATACAATTTTATAGAACAAGTCTAGAACATCTAGACAGTGGAATCATGAAGTATGGTAGGTTGGGTTGAGACAACTTCAACACAAGGCCAAATGGTACTCTAGGGATAAGGTAGAGGAAACATTTCCTCACCTCCTTTAGGAAAATCATATGGGGACCAAAAGGCTCTTTGAATGGTGAGGTATGACATGAAATGAATTACTATAATTTTTTAATCTATTTTGTACTTTTTATGTGGAAAATTTGGAGCTATTGGCTTGTATTTCCCATTTTATTGGAAATTATTGCTTTGATGATTTTGCATCCATAAACTTTTGAAGCCTATTTGAGGCCTTAAATGACCACTTTTGTTGTAATAACTTTTTGAAAAAATACCCCAAACTCTTGATGATGTTCTACGCATTGAAAGATTCCCAATATCATAAAATCACCTCAATTGTTTACCAATTGGAGTTCCCATATGTTGAAATGTCTTGTTGACCACCAAGATACCAAGTGGATGTCATGCCATCTTCCATTACTTTGACATGTGGACTAGTCATATGTGGAATTTCAACATGATTCTAGAGGGTCCAAAACACTAACCCTAATTAGGAGTTGAGAGATGATAAAATATTAATCCTAACCCTAGATGGACACCAATCCATGTTAAATATTGAGCCACTAGGAAAGGAAGTGGTTCCATTCTTTGTTTATTGATTATTGTTCTATAGAGACTAGAGCATTGAGAGTGGGATATTGAATTATAAGAGAGGAAGTAGAGGATCATTTAGTATCCATACAAGCCACAATGTCCATGGAAATTTTCTAGGCAATGCACTTTCTTTGTATTTTCATTTCATAACTAATAATAAAATAACAAGGTACAAGCCTCACCCTCTACATGTGTTTTATCATATTAGGTTTTCCTAGAGTATATCTTGTGTTCATTTTCTTCATGCTATGTTATTTTATTAAGTTCTTTCATTTTAGTTCCAATTTATTTTAGTATTTTGTGCACTAAGATAGAAATATTAAATATAAATCTAAAGTGAAAAAATATATAATAAGATATTTCAGAATATTTTAAGATCTATTGTGACAAACTGTTCTAGTGGAACATCAAAGAAAATTTAGAAATCAATGTTTCAAACAAAAACACACATAACATTTCTAAAAGCAACATATCATACCAATAAAAAAATTGTTAGACTGTTTAGACAAACAAAACCTTGATTTACATGTCAACTATGTACATATCAATGATTTATGCATAACACCTAGAGTCTAAACATCAATATGTTACGTCGATATAAATGTATTCACTAATACTTTATACTTTAAAGAATAATTATTCAAAAATATTCTCCTAAGAGAGTTCGAGATGTAGGGAATTGAACTATGTTCCTCTCGCATGCAAAGAAAGTAATTTACCATATGAGATACATCCCCTTTGTTAGAATACCTCCAATGATTGTTTTTGAAAAATAATAAGAATATTAAATATTGAGTCTTATTACAAGATTGTCATGTCATAGTAAAGTAGTGGTATAAAATTCAGCTAAGACTAAAGCAGTGTTGCTAAATAAATTATTGTCTGAATGTGTAAATCATTGCATGTCCACTTCCTTAAGATTATATAACTAAATATTGGATGAAATATATGAAAAGAAGGTAAATGAAGAAGGTTAATAGCTTTCACATTATTTTGATTTTTTTAAAAGAAAAAACTCAAAGGAAGACATAACTTCAATACCAATTTAAATGCTCTTATATATGCAATATTCTAATTCTTACAAATGTCATGACCAAAGTCATCATTCTTTTTTAATCACTCAAAACATCCACTCTATCATATTACTAATACTATATTGGAAGGGAGGAGGCTAATGTTATTAAATTAAATTCAACATCTAATCCATTGTTCACTTACTTCATATAAAGCTCGGCATGCTAGTCTAATATGAGAAAAAGAGATAAGATAGGTGTTGTCAACCATATTCAAATATAAAATTCACGTGTTAAATAAATCTCACAAATTGCTTGATATCCTCACTTATATTTGTTTTCATTTTCAAAATCTCATGAATTCCACCCTACCTGTCTTAATTTAGTTACGATTGATTTTAGTTTGAAATATTAATAGCCAAGAGTTTCATTTCCTTATTACATTGTAATATGTCATGGCATATTACATTGTAAACATATTACATTGTAATATGTCATGGCATATTACATTGTAATATGTCATGGCATATTACATTGTAATATGTCATGACATATTACATTGTAATATGTCATTCTCGTACATATCCTCAAATACATTATCTATATGTAAATATGGTAATTAAACATAAAAAAACATTTTTCTCGAAATATAAAACAAAAATATACAACTATATTTTAAGATATAAATCCTAAATAATAAACCACAACTTGGAAAATGTTTAAATTCTATCTCACAAAAAAATTGGAGTAAGGATATCACAAGCATCTTGTTAATTTAAAAGAGATATAACATATTATGGTAAACAAAAAGAACAACTTGCAACAAAAATTATTTTATGACTAGAAGTATCATTCACTAAATTGGAAAGATAGATATGAAATCATCTGAATCTATGAAATGGATAACCCTTATAAATTATGAAAGAAAATCAAACTATAAATAATGAACAAAACATGCAATCAAAGAAAAAATAAATGTAATCAATATCTATAAAACCATCATGTATTTTTAGTTGAGAGGGAAAGAGAAATTTAAACTTTAAAAAAATATAAGTGAATTTTCCTTATAAACAAAGAGAATAAACCAATAAATCATGTCAAGGGAAGGGAACTTTAACATGGCCAAACATTCATGTTTTAAGCTTTCTCTTATTACACAAATGAAGAATGAAATAAGAAATTTCTTCCTTTACTAGAAATTTTTTCATAAATGAAAATCATGCCTAAGGAAGTCACCTCTACTCCGATAGAAACCATGCTTAACACCATATGCCATGAAAATATTTCCTTAAAACACCTCATCTTTATAATTATCCTAGATAAAAACTATACCTGATCACATTCCATTCCCTTAAAAAAAGTTAGTTAAAAGTTAATTAACCTAGCATGGAAATAGCACTCCTAGCTTCCACAATTTGGATATCAAATCTCCTCTTAGTATTGTAAAAAAAGTCAATGTATTAAAGACCCAATTCTCTGCCAAATAGAAACTATTCGAGAAAAACCAATGCAATGGAGAAATGGCATACAACTAGCACAGTCGCTAACTCGCGGCTAAAAACGCCGAAAGGTATCGGCTGCGAAATAGCGGGCTGGCGTTCTTACACGAAGAATGCTGCGATTGTATTGTGCATCTCGATGTGAAACCCGAGAGCATTCTCCTCGACGACAAGTTCAATGCCAAGTTATACCGGAATGGCAGAGCCGAGTTCTCACTGGAATGAGAGGCACGTCGGGTTACCTGAAACGCTCCATGCTCATGCGGTAGGTGGATCATTCATTGAATATGAAATGTGCGGACAGCTGAGACGCATGGACAGTTGAGGAGGAAGTTGAAGTAGTTGTTAATAATCCAAACGTGGCAATTATATGGTGCTACAGTAATTTTTTAATATGATTAGGTAAATGTTAAAAAGTAAACAGGTTAACGTATGCATTCAAAAATACAAGAAAGTTATGAAGAGTAAATCACATTCATTGATTTGGGAGGACGACTAAGAATATGCCAGCATCTTCAATTGTTAGCCATCAGATTAGAATTTTATATTAAAAGGTCATTAATTGTGCCCATTGCCAATAGGTATACGCCTTTCGGCGTAATGAATCGAACTAGTAGATATTCGCCATTATCGTTCTTCGATATCTCTCAAAACCCATGTTCTATCTCATATGAGATGAAATAATGGAATTATGGAACCATTCATGGTTATTTTAAAATGATATAGTTATGTAGGTAAAAGAAATTATAAAAATCATGAATGGAGACTGCCTCGTGTTAAGGCTGGTTCTAAAATCAATGTCTTTTGATTTCGCTAGATAAATGAGTAAGGATTGATTCAATGATTGACAATAACAATTTCATTATGACAATATTTGGGTTAATTTTTCATTTATATGGTATAAATGTAACTTAATTATGATTCATTTCTTATTTTAAATTTTCATTTAGTATAAATTTTAGAAAAAACGAAAAACAAAATAGAAAGGATTAATAATAACAATTTCATTATGACAATTTTTGGGTTAAATTTTCATTTATATGGTATAAATGTAACTTAATTATGATTCATTTTGTATTTTAAATTTTCATTTATTACAAATTTTAGAAAAAACGAAAAACAAAATAGAAAGGATTGCTTGTTACAATATTTCATAACAATTTCATTATGACCCATTTCTTACTTTAAATTTTCACTTATTCTAAATCTTTTTTACTTATTCTAAATCTTGGAAGAAAAAACAAAATAGGAAGGATTACTCCCTACAACACCTCATGAATGCAAGCTCTTTAAAAAATACAAAAGGTAGGGAGTGCTCATCATTAATATTTGTTGGAATGGACTAGCTATGACCAGCCTAACACTTCATGAATGCAAGCTCTTTAAAAATACAAAAAGTAGGTAGTGCTCACCATTAACATTTGTTGGAATGGACTAGCTATGACCACCCTTGGTGCAAGGGTCTTTAGTGCTCATCATTAACATTTGTTAAGACTTTCATTCAAAATCTTTTGCCTTCCACTAAGACTTATAGATATTTATGTGCAAGGGAATTTAGGCATTTACAATGATTTACAAAACATCTGGATTGTGCATTTTTACACTTAGATACACATACATTGTGTATATAAAACATGTAAATTGCACATTAGTTACAAAACAATGTGCGTCCACCCAAAAAATTAACAACATTCTACGGATTGCATGAAAACTGACAAAACATTACAGAAACTCATTTTTAGGCTCTTTATGTTCTATCCATCATTGTGTTTTCCATTATTGCACACTTTCTTTTATTCTTTGTTTCCTTGTTATTTATTTCCACTTTATCTTTGCATGATACCTTGATGTTATGTGGATGTTATACTCTTAATCCATAATGACTTCTAACATAGACGAAATATGTATGCATTTTTCACTTAGTGAATCCATAAACTAAATTCCAAAGTATGAAATTGAGTCTTTGCATCAACTTAAAATGAGTTACTCATGTTGATAATTTTTTCTTGGTAAGCCTCTTGCTTAGCATAGATGATTTAAGAGGGTAAATTTTGCAAATGGGTTAATTTTTCATGGTTTTTCAAAAAAACGATTCACCAATTTCCATTTTTTCTAAAAAAATATAGCCCAAATTCCATAGAATAAAAATGTTTTACCTTATAAATCACCAAAATTTTACAGAGACTGTATAAAATCCTTAAAAAATGAATATTTTTACAAAAGTATCGCCAAACATTTTACATTTTGCATATTAAGGAATAATAAGATTAGCTCGAATTTCTATATTTTAATATAATTTTTCATCCTTAAAATTAACCATGTTTCTTAGGCCTATGCATGTGGATGTATTTTTCCTTATTTATTTATAGTGTGTAGGAAATGTTCCCTTCATCTGTTTTCTTATAATATTCTTTGGTCTTATTTATCCCTTTCTGGGTTCTTTAATTGGACATAGTATTACTACCTCAGATTAACATTGACATGAACATTTGATTTGGTCTATATTGGCCTAGGCATGTGGATGTGTTTTCGCCTATTGATTTCTAGTGCCTAGAAAATGCCCCCTTCATCTATTTTTTAGACTACTCTTTAGAATTGTCTATCACTTTTCGTTCTTTGATTGGAGATAATAAAAACTAATATTTCTCATTTATTTGTTACTCAATGTACCATTTTTGGTTTATGTGCCCATATATGCATCTATCTCATGCAGACTAATGAACCATGTTGATCCCTTCCATATATGCAACTCTATCATGTGGACTAGTGAACCATGTTGATCCCTTTTATAGTAAAAATTATCATGGACTGGTATGAGACAAGAAAAGAGCTTAGTCAAACCCATAGATTAGTAATTGGAGGAAATAAATTTTCCACAAAAGTTATTTTTCATACCTTGAATATGCCTATGTGGCTTATTGATTTATAAATAACCCTCACTTTGTACTTGTTAAGGTTCCTGAATTGGTTCCAAATTGATTCTAAATTCTTACAAAAAAATGCACAAATTTTAGGTTTCGATGTCCCTTTCTCTCAAGCACTTGACCCTACTAGAGATAATATTTGCATCAACTCTCTCATGGAATAAACTTACCTTCAATGGTTTTCCCATCCCTTCGGTTTCGATTCTTCCTTTTGTTACCTTGGTCAGTTGGATCATGGGATTTTCCTTGTGTATTTCTCTTTGTTCTTTCAATCCAACTACAACAAGAATTACCAACACTTTTATGGTAGGGAGAGAACCACATAGTTGAAGGCCAACTTGATATAGCTACAATAACATTGTTTCATTTGTTTATATGATAGATTTAGTGTGATTTATATGTATCTTACATTTCTTTCATATATTCTTTTTATGTATATCACATGGAGGAATTCAACATTGTGGGGCGTGACTAAAGATTTAAATATTCTTGATGTTAAATTAATTTTACATTCTCTTATTTTTCCTTGGTTTGTTTTTTCGATTTCTTCCACTTCTTTTTGGTATTTCACTTGGTTTATTTCTTTCTAATTATTTCTCTCATTTTCTAAATATTAATGCCTTGTAAAAATTAAGCAAAACACCCCTTTAAAATTAACCAAACCCTAGGTAAATTGCTTAAAAACAATATTTTAACATGTAATATACCAATATCTCCTTTCCCTCTCTTTTGATCCCTTTTTATTCCACTTTCCCACCCTTTGTTCTCAATTATGGTAGTAGTTCTCTCTCTCTTTTGATCCCTTTTTATTTCACTTTTCCTCCCTTTTCTCAATTATGGTAATAGTTGGGCCAATTGATATATAAGTGATATTTAAACCTATGTGAGAAAGATAATTACATCACATATAAACCACCCAAATTAAACACCATTCACAATACAAAACTTTTAAACCACAAAGCTAACCTCAAATAATAATCCAAATTCAAATTTTTAAACATTTAAAAAATAAGTTAAAAATAAAAGTATGCTATATTACTCTTATATTTCTTTTAATTATCACTATTTTTAATTTAAAATATTATTACTATAAAATTATAAAATAAAAGAAGTTAAAAATAGACTATTTTTAATTTAAAATATTATTACTATAAAATTATAAAATAAAAGAAGTTAAAAATAGACTTATGGTATGTTACTCATCAATCTTTTCAATTGTATATATTATCTCTTATATTTAGATTTTTTTAATTATCATTATTTTTAATTTAAAATATTATCACTATAAAATTAAAAAATTAAAAAATTAAAATTAGAATTAAGTTATGTTTCTCATAAATCTTTTAAATTGTTTACATATTGTCTCTTATATTTAGATTTTTTTAATTATCAATATTTTTAATTTAAAATATTATCACTATAAAGAAGTTAAAATTAGACTTATGTTATGTTCTCATAAATCTTTTCAATTGTTTACATATTGTCTTTTATATTTAAATTTCTTTTAATTATCATTATTTTTAATTTAAAATATTATTACTATAAAATTATAAAATAAAAGAAGTTAAAATTAGACTTATGTTATTTTCCTCATAAATCTTTTCAATTGTTTACATATTATCCTTTATATTTAGATTTCTTTTAATTATCATTATTTTTAATTTAAAATATTTTATTTTTTTTTGTTTATTTGTGCGACACACTCCGTCACCTTTAACATCACAGAGTGGCTTAACAACACACTCTGTCACCAACTATCCTACATCTCGAAGACTTTTTAATTTAAAATATTATCACTATAAAATTAAAATAAATAAAAAATAAAGATATATTTAATTTAGTATTTACTTAACATTAACAACAACAGGATAAATTAAATTAAATTAACATTAAAAATAAACACTAATGTGCATGACATGTAGTAATGCAATAACTTATTATATAGCTTGGATTAAATTACTTAAATCTAAAACACTTAATGGTATGCATGAGAAAACCATTAATTTCTTTTATAAAAGCGTAATAATTTCTCATTTGATACCCAAGTAGCCTAATGTGACGAACACTTACAATATTAAAAAACTTTCACTTGAATTGATATGGCACTACAGAAGATCTCATTGTGCCATGAAGGCCTCCAGCTTTAAAAAAAACAACTAATGCTTCTTTTACCTGTCATAACAATTAATTTAATGGCATATAACCATTCACAAGGACGCTCCATCCACTAATGGCAGGAAAAGTTGTAGACAATTAAACGATGGAAGTTAACGCGTCGAAGTTAATTTAATTTTAGCCTATGGGCTTGTATTGGACAATTCCCCATCCCCTTTATGCTGCCCTGGCCTTCGACGACATCGACAATGGCCTTTCTTGTTCCACCCTCCCTCGCGGGCAAAATGGCCTTTCAAGGGCCGAGAGGCCTTCAAAATGAGAGGGGGACATTCATTAGTGGCACGTTGTGGTGTTGTCTGGCGTGGCGTCGACTGAAGTACAGTCATTAGTGGCATGCCGCCCTAGATATCCATTAATGGGAAGAAGGAAATTCTACTGTGACAGATAGCACAGAGGAGGATTCATATCCGGGAAGATGACGACGGAAGCTCTGGAGAGACGCCACCATGGCCAATTATAAGGGAAATTTGACTAGGAATACATATCTACGTTTGACTCTGCTATTTTGTTGATTATGGCATGGCACTTCAGGAGATTGATTCTATTTTTTATGCCGACTTCATCGGTTACTTATATGGCGAATGCTGAGGATGCGCTGTACATTTACTGTTTTTGCTTTTTCATTTCATCGCGATTCACCCTGAAAATTTGGATAATGTTAAATAAGCTCCAACATCGTATTTAATAGTGGCAGTTGCAGGCCCTTACATAGGGTTTAAACAAGTACAACTTTATGAATTCAAAAACAGGAAGAATTAGTCGATAGCAAAAGCTTTCGATTTGTTTATTTACATTAATTAGCAAGGGTGAAGGTACGTTTTGTTTTTTCCACTCATTTCTGTAAGTAGCTTAAAATCGTCGGTTTCCATGCCGTTTTCGACGAAGTTACAGCTACAGTTCTAAATTTGCTATTTAAACTGCAAAGCTTTCT
>JZKD02S1596711.1:584806-612991 GCA_000966675.3 Picea glauca | reverse complement strand
CTCTGGTGGACGTAGCCCACACTGGGTGAACCACGTAAATCTGTGTCTCTCTTGTATTGTGTGTCTTCTATGTTTTGTTTCTGCATTTGTTTTATTTTATTGCTCCACGGTCCTGCTTTTCTAACAGTGTCTACATGAACTGCAGTGTCTTATGATCAGTGTGGATGACTGTCTCCCTCCCAAGAATGTAATGTCTCCACTGGTGGTAGGATTGCACAATGGAGTACATTTCTTTGTCGTAAGTAGGGCACTTACAGAGATCATATGATAGTGTCACACTATAATAGGCCATGGGGTGGTCGTGCTACATGAGAACGACACCCACAGCATAGTCTGAAGCATTAGTATCAATCTCAAAGGGCTGTTGCAGGTCTGGTAGTGAATGTACTGGGGTTGAGAAAAAGCGCTGCTTCAAATCATCGAACGCTTTTTGTTGGGGTTGGCCCCATGCAAATTTCACCTTACCACCACCCCTAGTTATTTGGCTAAGGGCCCATGCAATATTGGAGAATCCCAACACAAACCTATGGTAGAAATTGGTAGGGCCCAAGAAGCTCCGAAGCTCCGTGAGTGTGGTTGGGGCTGGCCAGTCACGGATGACTTGGATCTTGGCTGGATCCACATGTATGCCATGTTGATCAATTATGTATCCTAGGTAATGGACCCTATCCATGTTGAAGGATCTTTTTTCCAAGTTGGCATATAGCTTGTGTTGTCGCAGGGTGTGCAGAACCTGTTGAATATGTTGCAAGTGTTCGTCCCAAGTCTTGTTGTAAATGAGAATGTCATCAAGATACACCACTACAAAAGTATTGGTGAATGGTCGCAGGATATCATCCATCATCCTCATGAAAGTGGCTGGAGAGTTTGTCAGACCAAACCATTCAAAAAGGCCTTCCTTTGACTTAAAGGTGGTCTTCCATACATCTATCTGTTTTATCGGGACCTGGTGGTAGCTAGACTTTAGATCAATCTTACTGAAGTATTTGGCCCCCATGAGTTGATCAAGGAGGTCGTCAATTCGGGGAATTGGGTACTGGTTTCTGGCTGTGATTTTATTCAGAGCCCGATAATCAATGCAAAGTCACTAGGTTCCATCTTTCTTCTGTACTTGCATGATTGGGCTCCTGCAAGGTGATGAGCTAGGATGGATGTGCCCCTTGTGGAGAAATTCTTGGATCTGTCGCTTGATCTCCTCATTCTCTAATAGATAGCAACGATAGACTAGCCCATTGGGCAGCGATGCACCATGGGTCAGATTGATGGGGTGCTTGACCTAGCAATGCAGAGGTACCATGGTAGGCAAGGAGAAGATATCCGAGTATTCTTCCACGACCTTATCTACTTGTTTCTTCTGTGTGGAGAGGTCGGTCGTAGAGACCCTGGATGTGGCTATGATTTTTCTCTCATTCTGAGATTATATCACGAAGAAGAAAAACTTACCCATCTAAGAGATGACCTTCCTACATTGCTTAGTAGAGATCAAGGAAATAGCACTAGGTGGGACAGACTCAGGTATCCTGTACAATTTCCTGTTCAAAGTAATAATAACACTACGCGGCCTAGACTCATATACAACATGACGTTTCCATAAATAAGGTTGTCCCAAAAGAACATCACAAACTTCGAGAGGAGCAACATCACACAATACCTCATCTTTGAAGGGCTTGATGTCGTACGACCATCGACACTATTGGCTGACACAGAGATCGATTCCTTGGTGGAGCCATCCAATGGTGTAGGGTTGTGGGTGCGACTTTGTCGGTAGGGCCAGCCTCTTGATGACCTCTGTTGATATGAGGTTCTTCTGGCTACCACTATCAACAATGAAGTGAAGTGGGGTGCCTTTTACCCACATCTGGGAATGGAAGAGGCACTCTCCTTCTTCTGGCTCATCTGGTTCACCATGTTGGAGCTTGGTGGTAGCAATGGTGGCATTGGGTTCAACGTCAATCATCCGTCTTCCCCTTTCTGGCTCTGAATCAGAGTCAGAATCCACATCTGATTCAGAGGCTTTCACTTCAGCCACCAATGTCTACTTTGAGCGATAGCCAACAGTTTTATGCCAAGGGCTCTTATGGAAGTTGCACCACTTCCCGGTATCTTTCTTTGTCTTTCCGGTGTCATTCTTTGCTTGCGGCTTGGACTGGTTGTCCTGATACTGTGCATATTTTCTCTATCCTTTTTTCTATGGGTTGGGGCCGCCCTTTCTTGGCTTTTGTTGTGAGGGTTTCCCTGACCCAAATTGTCAGGTCTTTTGTTTGAGCTTCTGCTTGATTTTTACAGCATATCGATAGGTCGTGCCCAAGGATGAGATGTCCAGAAATTCCATTTCAGTCTAGATGTATATATGCATAGCACCGCAATACTTGAGCACCAGATGTCTCTCTGAATCTTTGATACCCAACTTGGTGCGCAAGGTATGGAAGATATTTGTGAAATCTGACCTTGCTTGGTCTTTTTCTTGCCACAGTGCGGTCCATTTGGTATACAAGTCGTCATAACTTCCGAAAGGGTAGTATTGTTCCTTAATAGCATCCCTAAAGGATTCCCAAGTGGTCGTGACTATAAATAATGAAGGTTCCTCTATTTCCTTTTGCTCACAGAAATTTCCCACCAATCTTTGACATGGAGAAAAGCTTTGAGGAGTGCAAAAGTAATCTTTTCTCTATTCGAAAAGTTATGGACAGAGAAATACCCTTCTAGTAGATTCAACCACTTGTCTACAGCATCTGTGTCTATCTGACCTTCAAATATAGGAATATCGAAGGTTATTTGTACCTTGAAGGGGGCGGTGCCTCCGCTCGAAGAAGATGCGTCGCCTGTTGGTAGTTGTCGAAGGATTTGTGCAAAATTATCCATCATCTCATTCCTCTATTGCATGAGGGCTTCCTCAATCAACATTTTGAAAGGATCTCCTATCTCGTCATCTTTATTTTATCCTTCCATGAGAGGTCGCTTGGGTGTGCGAGAGATTTTTTCCTCAAGAGAAACAATCTCGAGACCCAAATCTTTGTACTCCGACCTCATTGGGGACATGCATTAAGACGACAAGGAGCAGACCACTCTGATACCATTGATCTGGATTTTATGAGTAGAACGAAATGACTACAGATTATTACCAAATTCTTAACATAGAATAATAGGGATACAGTAAAACTGGTTTTCTATTCAATAAGGAAATAAGTTGAAACTGTAAAATGCAGCGGAAAAAAAGCTTGTTGGAATGGTGGCGGCTTATCTCTGAGAAGAGATGTGACGGTTGCGCTCATTCGCAAGAAGATGATTACCATGAGGCTCTCAAGGCCTTTTACAATAAACAGGAGTTTCAAAAACCCTAAACATCCAAAAACCTAACTATAGGAGATGAAGTGCCAAAAGTCATGTGGGGCCCGTTTGGGTAAGTCAGTACATCAACATCCCAGGGTCGTAACTTTTGCATACGATCTTCGTTTTAGGCGTATGATAGCCCATTAGAAAGATATATATGAGGAATACAATGTTTCAACTGTAAATTCCAAGTTTAATGCGCTCACAAGAGGAAATCCAAGAGCCGATGTTGTACATTCCCCAAAAAACGTCGTTTAGGGCCTCAAAACGGCTCCAAAAGTTCAGGACCTGAAAAACTACTAAAAATAGTAAATTATCAAAATTGCTAGAAAGTTGTTTTGAGCCAGCTGGGAAAGGTGGGTGGCCACCGATATCCACCTGGATCATCTGGTATGTGTCTTTTTTGACTTTGTTTGGTCTAAATGTTGACCATTCCTTTTCGCATGACTTTTATAATATTGTTTGACCCCAAATTGACTTCAATCCTTACTTAGTCATCCAAATCTACAATTAAGCTTTTGTCTCATGTCATATGATTGCTACAAACACTATCTAACATCCAAATATAATTAGAAGTTTCTTGAGTATCATTACAAGTAAGGAATAACAAGTCTTGATAGTTCTTAGTGGTGTTATAATAATTTTCATAATGTCTCGTAAGGTCATCCTTCTTCTTCCTACATTGATGTACAAAATGACCTAGCTTGTTACAATAAAAACATTTAACTTTGGATTTTTCATACCTCTGATTTGGATATGAATTTATGTTGCTACTCCCCCTTAAGCTATGATGATTTTGATCCGGTCTCCTTTCTTGTTCTGAACTATCATTTTTATTATTTCTTATGTTTCTCTTGCCCCCGCCTCTTGAATTTGATCCTCCTCTGCCTCTTGAGACCAAAACTTGAAACCTAAATGCATTTTCCAAGGAATCATCATACTTATTCATCCTAGATTCATGGGATAACAAGGAACCCAACAACTCATCTACTGATAGTTGTGTTAAGTCCTTAGACTCTTCAATGACATTGACCATTGCATCAAAATTATTAGGTAAGGATCTAAGAACCTTCTCTATCACTCTTTGATCAAAGAGTCTTCACTCAATTAATGTGTGACATAGCACTTGCGTTTGTGGAAAATTAAAGAATACCCCTAATCTCACTAGATATTGATAAATACCTCAAAACATCCTTTTGATAAACCCCCCTCCCAATACATATTTCGAACAAAATAAACCCCTATGTTCACTAGATACCCATTTTTATACCCCCCAATACCCCACATCCCCCCAATACCTACAATATATTCACTCTATTTTTCGTAGTTTAAAAAACCCCTTTATGAATGAACATCACAAGATATTGGTCAACAAGGTGTCTCATGTCTCTGATATGGAATCTCTTTACTATTCATCATTAACTGATTTATTATGTTTATGGCTCGGGTCATGTATTGGTCTACTGAATCAGACTCCATCTTAAGATTCTCAAAATTCATTCATAATGTCTACAAATTGACCATATTTACCTTGGTAATGCCTTGGAAGTTGGTCTCTAAGATTTCCCACGCAGGTTTTTGAGAATATCGCTACTAAGATCTTGGGAAATATGCTTTCATCCAAGACATTTTGAATGAGATAGAAAGATTTTACACCAGTCTTCTTGTTATCTTTGAGTTGATCCTTTTGAACATTGGTCAAGAATCGCTCGGGTGTGATGCAGACCCCTGAACCCTCGGGCTGAGATCTACGCAGGATCATTCTAAATTTGCCCTCCTGAGTCTAATTGACTCTTTGATTTCCCCACAGGGAAACACACACACACACACACACACAATGGTGTTCCTCCACATGTCCTTATGAGTGTGCCCACATGATTAAACACAAGGCATCACCCAAGTCTCCTTGACCACAATAAACTCGTGCCCTTCGCTAATTCGGGACTTCGGGTTTTGCAATATCGTGATTTTCGTTGTCGAGGTTTTCGGCCCCTTAACCCACCGAAAACCTTAAATGTCAAAACCTAAAATGTCTGGCTACGTCCTCCTCCATGCCTATATCATGTTTCGCAACTTCGGGAATTCTGGAGCAAGGAACCCTGATCCCTTGTCTTCTAAAGTCTCGAAACACGGAATCCTGATGTGTTCAGCAAAGGTTGGCTTCTGAATGGACTTTTCACTTCATCGGGGTTTTGGAATTCGCGATTTCACAAATCTAGACGTGAGGCTTCTCATCTTTCCAACCCCTGAACTTCGAAACAGCTCCCCTATAGAATCAACGACCAATAGTCACCCTTCCGATCCGACGACCCATGTGATTTTGGACTTCCATGTACCGGGAGTTTGAAACTCTCGATCCCAGAACACTATCTCCTCCTCTTTCCGATATATGAAGTGTCGAAATCCCGAAAGTCACCCCAACGTTCTGTCGTGAATCGTGACTTCAAGATTTTCACTCCACTATGTCCCGACTCCTTGTCAACAGAACCTCCGAAACATCGAAATCCAAACTTTCAAATTTCCAAAAATTCGGTTCGTTTCCTTCTCACATGATAATCCAGTTCACGCTTCAGGAGTTCGAGCAACCAAGGGTTTTGGCTCGCACTCCGAACTTACAACCTCTGATTTGTCGAAATGATCGTGATGGCTCCACTATCACGATTAACGGTCCACGTTGAGTCTTACCTCTCGGAGGGTGGATTCATCTGACACTTAACCTCCTTGTAGCTTCACTGAATCCCACAGTCCTCATGACTTCACGAGTTCTCCACAGAGAATTCCAACCGCTCGTTCCTTCCTTGAAGACTTCTACGAAATGAACCAGTGTTCCTTGTTTGAACTTGGCTTCTGCAAAGTGATTTCACTCTGTCTTTTTTTGAACACTTCAAAGGCACTAACCCTTCTAAACTTTTACTTGCAAACTTAAGTCTCAGAAGGACTCCTGCACGCACTCCTTGCAGCAATCTTTTAAATACTTATAAGTATTTGATTCTTCGACTCTGTGCACCCTCTGCAACAACAATCCTTTACCTTTCAATCTTAGTTGATAAGTTTAAAGCCTCGACTAGCCTGTGCACACCTTGCACAACTTTTGTGCTTCACCTGTACTTATGCTGGAATGAGAACAAAGGTATCTCTCCTGAGCTCTCTGAGATAAAACTCAGAATCTTTGTCAATGCACACCTTGCGGACGTTTCACTACACTCCTTGCAGGAACTTCTCTCACTCAAGAAGAGAAACAATTGAAACTCATTCTCTCTCTCAGACTTCAAAATTTCAACATGAAATCATACATACACAACATAGCCTCATAACAAATGCATAACAGAGAGAATAAAACAACCATAAGTATATCATTCACCATGTATAAACATAAAACATCATAACACCATGAAATCTGAGTCAAAGTTACATATATTAACTCAAGTGCTTTTGTACATGGGTTCTTCTCTTCAACTCTCTGCTACAGCTCTCTCCTTCTATCCTATGCTAATGTGTTAATGATCTAAAGATACAAAGATGAGGGTGTCTATATTCATTTTCCCTCCTGCTCTTGTAAACTATCTAATCTATAATTCAAATCTACCTACTTTCATTAACTGGGCTTAAATGCCTTTTACATTGACAGATGAGAGAAAATAACTCACGATCTGTTTACAATAGCCAGACATAAATGCAAGTACGCTTCTATCTATTACATTTATAACTGCTTCTTAATCTTTCAAAACATGAAAATGTGTTGGCACTTTTCCTAGCTGGCTTCCACATCCATGCTTGCTTGGCTGCTGGTGATGCTCCTGCATCATACTCTCTTGCTTGAAAATTTTCATGAACTCCTATTCATGAGCTCTTGCATGGTCTGTCCATGCTTATGAATTTCTACTTCATCCTCCTAACTGGCATCTTCAACTGGATGTCCCTTCCATTTGACCAAGTATTCAAAATACTCCTTCCTCCTGGTCTTCTTGCTAATCCTCTCGTCAATTATGATTTCGATCTGTGGCTTTTTAGCTACAGGCATCTGTTTTGTCTATTGAACTTCTTCATGTTCCTCCTCTACTCTGGTTTCTTCATCTCTGTAAAGGTACAAATCCGCAACGTTGAATATCAGTGAAATTTCGATCTCATTGGATAATTCAATCTCATATGTGTTTGCCCCAAATTTATTTATGACCTTTCATGGTCCAATCTTTTTTATATTCAGTTTGTTTTATGTTCCTCTTGGGAACCTCTCCTTCCTCAGATGTGCAAGGATCAGATCATCAACTTCAAATTGAAGTTCTCACCTGTGTTGATCTACTCTGCGCTTGTAATCTTGATTTGAATTCTGCAATCGTTCCTTAATTCGATTGTGAAGCTCCTTCATTGCTTCTACAAAGTCCTCTGCACTAGCACTTCTGAATTCATTCTGTTCCAAATATTTCAATTCATAAACTCCCCTTGGTTGCATTCCATATACAATCTGGAATGGACTCTGCCCTGTGCTTCTGTTGAGTGAGTCATTGTAAGAAAATTCCGCCTATGGCAAAATATGATCCCACTGATTGTGGTGTTCAGTCACTAGGATCCTCAACAAATCCCCCAAGCTCCTATTCAAAACTTTTGTCTGTCCATCCGTCTAAGGATGATACACTGAGATAAATGACAAACTTTTTCCCATATTCTTCCATAAATTCCTCTAGAAATGTCCCACGAAATTGGTATCTCGATCAGAAACAATACTCCTTGGCAAGCCGTGAAGTCTAGCGAATTCCTTGAAAAACAGGTTCGCAGTATGAGTTGCGTCATTGGTTTTCTGGCATGGTATGAAATGTGCAATCTTTGAAAATCTGTCTACTACCACAAATATCGAATCATTGCTTCTCTGTTTTCTTGGCAGTCCCAATATAAATTCCATTCTCACTCCATCCCACGACCTCTCAGGTATGGGTAATGTATGGTATAACCCTGTGTTCTTCCTTTTCCCTTTTCTGTGCTGACAAATCCTGCATCTGTCCACAAATTTATTAACATCTATTCTCATCCCTAGCCAAAAATATGAGCCATTCAACTTTTAGAACGTCTTATTATGACCAAAGTGTCTGGTCAATCCTCCACTGTGTTTTTCCTTCAACAAATTCTCCCTCATGGAGCATTTTGGAATACATAGCTAATTGCCCCTGAAAAATAATCCATCCTGGATCATGTATTCAATCCCTTGTGTTTTTTCCCTGAGAACTGGATTATCAAACGCCTCATATGCTTCCTTAAAATCTGGATCATCCCTGTACATTTCTTTGAGGTTATCAAAACCCAAAGTTTTGACTCTAAATTCTTGCATAAGCAAACATTTCCTGCTCAAAGCATCAACAACTTTGTTAGTAGTTCCAAAAATATGCTTACTCACAAAAGTAAAATTCTACATGAATTCAACCCATTTAGCATGTTTTTTGTTCAACTTCTCCAATTGAGTCACGAATTGTAAAGCATGATTATCACTGTACAAAACAAACTTCTTGGGAACCAAATAGTGCCTCCATTTCTTCAGCGCTTGTATGATCGCATATAATTCCTTGTCATATGTGGATTAATTAACCTTCGCTTCATTCAGTTTTTCACTGAAGTATGTGATCGATATGTCATCTTGTCTCAAGACCGCTCCTATTGCAAATCCACTCGCGTCACACTTGACCTGGAATGTCTTGCTGAAATCTGGCAAAACCAAAATTGGCTGCTCAGTGATCTTCTTCTTCAGCAGGTTGAAACACTTCTCTACTTCCTCTATCCAATGAAAATATTTATGTCTTTTCTTCACCATATCCATCATTGGTGTGTTAATCCCACTGAATTTTCATATGAATTTCTTGTAGAATCTAGCCAAACCATGGAAGCTTCAAACTTCAAATACACTCTTCAGCGATGGCCAATTCTTAATCACATTTACCTTTTCCGGATCCATCTTCAACTCATTTATAGAGATAGCAAAACCCAAATAAATGAGTTATGTCCTCATAAATGATGATTTCTTCATAGTAATCAAAAATTTCTCTTGCTGTAATCTCTTCATCACTGCGGCTAAATTCTTTAAGTGCTCTGCTTCTGTCTTGTTGAAAATTAATATATCGTCAAGATATACAATGATGAATTTCCCAATGAAATCCTTCAGGACTTCGTTCATCAACCTCATGAAAGTATTGGGTGCATTCATTAAACCAAATGGCATAACAAGCCATGTATATAGCCCCTCATTCATCTTGAATGTTGTCTTCCATTCATCACCTTCTCTCATTCGAATTTGATGATATCCGCTTTTCAAATTAATATTTGAAAAACATATTACTCCACCCAAGCAATCCATCAAATCATCCATCCTTGGTAATGTAAATCTATATCTGATGGTAATCTTATTGATCGTCCTTGAGTCTGTACACATTCTCCAACCTCTGTCTTTTTTTGGGCTGAGCATTGTTGGAACAACACATGGACTCAAGCTCTCTCTAATCAATCCTTTGTCCATTAAGTCTTGGACCTGCCTCTTGAATTCTTCATTCTCCTGTGACGTCAATCTATACGCTACATTGTTTGGTAAACTGGCTCTAGGTATAAGATCAATGTGATGGATTATACTCATGATCGGTGGCAACGAACAAGGTAGTTCATCCACTACTATATCAACGAACTCTTCCAGCAACTTCTGGATTTCCTCTAGTAAACCATCCACTCTTGTACTGGTCAAAACAATTCTAGGCTTCCTGACCACAATAAATTGTGTGTCTTCCTTCTTCTTAACCTCATTAAGAAGTTCCTTCCCACTCATGAGAAGTACAGTGTTTCTCACCTCTGGTTTTACTTCTTTTTCCTTGATCGGCAACAACATGTGCGTTCTCCCATTTTTCTCCAGGGTGTATGTGTTCTTTCTCCCATCATGAATCACATTCCTGTCATATTGCCACGGTCTACCCAACAATAGATGACAAACATCCATGGGAATGACATCACATATTATTTCATCCTTATATCCTCCTATTTTAAATTCAACTAAACATTGTTTAGTGACATTTACCTGATGTCCTTTTTGTAGCCACAGAACTCTGTATGGGATTGGATGTACGATAGTATCCAGCTCCATCTTTTCTACCATCTCTATAGAAATTATATTGTCTGTGATACCGTTGTCCACGATGACTTTGCATACTCTGTCTTTTGTTTTGCAAGCAGTTTGAAACAGACTGTTCCTTTGGGCTGGGTTCTTTGCCTCCTTCTCTGGCGTTAAGAGAACTTTCCTCATCATTAAGGATCTTCCGCCCTCAGCATCTTCTGCCTCAACATTCCATCCTTGAGATTCGACAATGTGAGTCTCACCACCTTCTTTCTTTTTGTCTGAACACTCATAAGATTTATGTCTCTTTTTCCCACAGACAAAACATTTCACTTCACCTCCTTGGCCTCTTCCTCTTCGTCTAGCTCGAGGAAAAGTATTTCTATCATCATACTGCCCTCTCTGTGAGATTCCTCCTCTCTCAGTTTGAGTTTGAGGTTTCTTCACCTCTTCTTTAGATTTTTGAGTTCTGTCTTGGGCAATTGTTTTGCCTCTGGCTTGACTTCTGCCTCAGCCTCTTTGACCTTGCTTTTGGCTCATCTTCTCTTCAACTTTCAGAGCCATCTGGTAAGCATCTTCTACATTTCGAAGGGTCATCATGTTCATCTTGTCTTGAATGTCATATCACAGACCATTCATGTACCTGGAAACCTTTTCATCATCACTTTCCCGATGACCTTCTCTGATGTTTATCTTGTAGAATTCTTCAGTGTATTCTTTCACTGACATCAACTTCTATCTTAAATTCTGAATCCTCTGAAATAGAGTAATTTGATAATCCTTGCGTATAAATTTGGCCCTCATCTTCACAACCATTCTATCCTAGCTTTTGATTTTCTTCTTCCCTTTGCAGCGTCTGTCAGCCTGCAGTTCATCCCACCATAGTGTTGCATGCCCTTTAAGTCTAGTGATAGCATGTTTGACCTTCTTATCTTCCTCGACATCCTCATAGTCGAATTATTTATCGAGAGCTCCAATCCAGTCTAGAATCTCTTCAACATCCAGGTTTTCTTCATACACTGGAATGTCCATTTTTTCTCTAGTGCCTATCCTTGCAACAGCCTTGAATAGGCGTTCGTCTGCAGCATCTTCGACCACAACTTATCCTTCATGTCCAGCTTCATTTTCACTTTCGACCTCTCAAATATCCCCAGCATTGACTGTGCACCTATGTGTTGTTTCCATGGCATCAAGCCTGGCACGTAGTTTGCTCACTTCCCTCTCCACTGTTGGATTAGGAATTGGCCTATCTCTTCTTCTCGGTGGCATGGATGTAAAATGTTCCTCTTTTCTCTGCTACAGAAAATAAAGACTTGTTTTGCAGCTCTGATACCACTTGATGCAGACCCCCGAACCCGCATGCCGAGATCCGCGCAGGATCGTTCTAAATCTTCCCTCCTGAGTTTGATTGACTCTTTGATTTCCCCATAGGGAAACACACACACACACACAATTGTGTTCCTCCACAGGTCTTTATGAGTGTGCCCACATGATTAAACACAAGGCATCACCCAAGTCTCCTTGACCAAGATAAATTCGCACCCTTCACTAATTTGGGACTTCGGGTTTTGTGATATTGCGATTTTCGTTGTCGAGGTTTCCGGCCCCTTAACCCACCGAAAACCTGAAATGTCGAAACCCAAAATGTCTAGCCGCGTCCTCCTCCACGCCTGTATCGCATTCCGCGACTTAAGGAATTCCAAAGCAAGGAAACTTGATCCCTTGTCTTCTAAAGTGATGAAATGTCGAATCCCGATGTGTTCAACAAAGGTTGGCTTCCCAATGGAATTTTCACTTCATCGGGGTTTCGGAATTCACGATTTCGTGAATCCGGACACGAGGCTTCTCATCTTTCCAACCCCCGAACTCTGAAACAGCTCCCCTACGGAATCAACGGTCAATAGTCACCCTTCTGATCTGACGACCCATGTGATTTCAGACTTCTGGGTATTGGGAGTTCGAAACTCTCAAACCCATAACACTATCTCCTCTGCTTTCTGATACACGAAGCACTGAAATCCCGAAATTCAGCCCAATGTTCTATCGCGACTTGTGACTTTGGGATTTTCACTCCAATCTGTCCCGAATCCTTGTCAACAAAACCTCCAAAACACCGAAATCCAAACTTTCAAATTTTTGAAAATTCGGCTCCTTGCCTTCTCATGCGATAATCCAGTTCGAGCGACCAAGAGTTTTGGCTCGCACTCCGGACTTACAAACTCTGATTTGCCGAAATGATCCTAATGGATCCACTATCACGATTAACCGTCCACGTTGAGTCTGACCTCCTGGAGGGTGGATTCATCCGACACTTAACCTCCTTGCAGCTTCACTGAATCCCACGGTCCTCGCTACTTCGTGAGTTCTCCACAGAGAATTCCAACCGCTCGTTCCTTCCTTGAAGACTTCTACGAAATGAACCAGTGTTCCTCATTTGAACTTGTCTTCTATAAAGCGATTCCACTCCATCTCTCTTTGAACACTTCAAAGGCACTAACCCTTCTGAGCTTTTACTTACACAATTGAGTCTTAGAAGGACTCCTGCACGCACTCCTTGTGGAAAACTTTCAAATACTTCTAAGTATTTGATTCTTCGACTCTGTGCACCCTCTGCAATAGCAGTCCTTTACGTTTCAATCTTAGTTGATAAGTTTAAATCCTCGACTAGGCTGCGCACACCTTGCACGACTTCTCTGCTTCACCTGTACTTCTGCTGGAATGAGAACAACGATATCACTCCTGAGCTTTCTGAGATAAAACTCAGAATCTTTGTCAATGTACACCTTGCGGACGTTTCCCTGCACTCCTTGCAGGAACTTCTCCCACTCAGGAAGAGAAACAATTGAAATCCATTCTCTCTCTCAGACTTCAAACATTCAACATGAAACCATACATACACAACATAGCCTCATAACAAATGCATAACAGAGAGAATAAAACAACCATAAGTATATCATTCACCATATATAAACATAAAACATCATAACACCATGAAATCTGAGTCAAAGCTCCATATATTAACTAAATTTCTTCTGTACATGGGTTCTTCTCTTCAGCTCTCTGCTACAACTCTCTCCTTCTATCCTGTGCTAATGTTTTAATGATCTAAAGATACAAAGATGAGGGTGTCTATATTCGTTTTTCCCCCTGCTCTTCTAAACTATCTAATCTATAATTCAAATCTTCCTACTTTCATTAACTAGGCTTAAATGCCTTTTACATTGACAAATGAGAGAAAATCACTCACAATGTGTTTACAACAGCCAGACATAAATGAAAGTACGCTTCTAGATATTACATTTATATCCACTTCTTAATCTTTCAAAACATTTCAAAACGTAAAAAATGTGTTGGCGCTTTTCCCAGCTGGCTTCCGCATCCATGCTTGTTTGGCTGTTGACAATGCTCCTGCATCAGGGTGCATGATCCACTAGTTATGCCGATAGGCATCCCCCCCTTTGGAATTGATGAGTTAATGAATATTTTAATTACAAATTCCAATATTGTGGCCAACATTTAAATATGCCAGCATATTCTTCGTTGTCCTCCCAATTCAATGAATAAGATTTAATGCTCATAACTTCCTTGCATTTATAAATGCATCCGTTAACCTGTTTACTTTTTCACATTTACCTAATCATATTAAGAAATTACTATTTAACCATATGATTTTCAAGTTTAGTTGATTACCAATAATCAATCTTTATGCAACATTTTTCTTGCCATGTTTAGATTATTACCATGCAGTGCCTCATTTTCATTGTCACGAATCATATTGGCACCTCATCTCCATTGCCACTGATCCATGTATCATATTGGAGAGAGCGTTTTTTAATGCATGTGAACTGTGCCATCTATTGATGCCACGTTTAGGGTGCGTTTCAATTTCGATTTTCAATTGTTAGTATCAGGTGGAGAGTCGGCAGTTGAAGAGCCGTCAGGTGAAGAGTGGCAAGTGAATAGCGTCGGCAGGTCAAGAACGTCGACAAAATCAATCATATAAATTTTCAAGGATTATGGCGGCAAGTGAATAGCGTCGACAATATCAATCATATAAATTTTTAGGGATTAGTCTTGCTAGGGTTAGGCTTGTTAATATTATTAATAACAATTTATTAATCACAATATTAATATATAATAATACTTTACAGGGAGTTGATGATTTGCAAGGAGTGTCATCCAAAGACGTGGTCATCCATCCTCAAACAGGCATGTTCGTTCGTCTCTTTCTCCTTCTCCTTGAGACCGCAGATGTAAAGGGAAGAGTTCACAGAGGGGTTTCTGTATCAGATCAGCTACCTCGACACTTTGTCAAAGCTATATGACTAAAATGACTGTAGAGGCCAAGGTTATATGCGTACACAAAATAAAAAAAATATAAATCCATGTCGAGTGCTTTCGGTTTGGGAGTTGTCATCAACAATTGTTTAACCTTGTTCAATGCATGTTCACATTGCTCCTTTTATAAAATATTCTTATATTTCTTCTTTAACCCCATGAGAGGATTTGTAATCTCCAAAAATCCTTTCAAAAATCTTTTATAATACCTAGCCAAGCCCATAAAGTTGCATACCTCATATATGTTTGTAGGCACTAACAAATTCATTATATCCTCTATCTTTGCTAGATCCACAACAATTCTTCCTCTTGTAATTGTATGACCCAAATAATGAATCATTGATTCAAAGAATATACAATTAGGGATTTTAGCCAATATGACCCCAAGGGCAGCATATATTTGGTTAAATGTATATGATATGTCTAAATGTATATGTACTATGGTCTTCCTAATAATAAATGGGCCACATGTTGAACGTGTGAATAAGTATACATATAGATAGCATGTAGTCATTATTAAGGGGATGTTATTTGGATATATGAGTGTATCTAGGTATTCAGAGGAAGTTCTCTTATTCTTTAAGGATTTTTTGCATAAGTTATCTCTCTTATCTCTATTGAAGTTTTTTTCCACGTTCGCATTGTTGTACATGGTGTGTACTTTTGGTTTATTGTGATATTTTAAGCATTTGGATCATAACATTAGCATACATTATTCTATAAGACATTGCAATACCAACCTTAAATGCTCTTTGTGTTCTCACAATATATTTGAATATATCAAAATATCATCTAAAAACACTTGCACGAACTTATCAAGGTATTGTCAAGACATCTCATGAAACTCATAAACACAATTAGCACATTTCTCGACCCAAACGACACTAATACAACTCAAAATGACCAAAATGCATCTTAAACATTGTCTTAGCGATGTATTCTTCCTTAATTCTCAACTAATGATATCTTGATCTCAAGTCAATCTTTGAAAATATAGATTCCCTTTCATTTGATCAAACAAATTATCAATCATGGGTAATGGATATCGATTCCTTATGGTTACATTGTTCAACTATCAATAGTTGATGCAAAGCCTCCACAATCCATCTTTCTTCTTAACAAATATCACTAGTTCTCTCTGTGATGATATTGATCCGAAATTATCTTTTAATGACTGTGGTTGAGTTATTAATTGCATGTGTTAATTAACCATTTATTAAGTTGAATGAAAGAGGAAGAATTTAATGAAGAATCATAGCAGCCATAAGACAATATATAGATCTGAACTGAATCAATAAGAACAACAAACCATAACAAGAGAAGTGATAACGGAGTTCGACAAGGTTGCCTACATCTCCGGGCCTTTGTCTCAGTGGGGGAGGCTTCTTTATTAATTCTTCAAGGCTTGCAAAGTACAGAAAAAATACATCAAATGGACTCCATTATGATCTCATTGTCGTTGTGTTTTGCTCGACCTCAGAAATCCAACACAACTGACAACACTGAAAAAGACTGAGTGTAGCTCTCGTAAATGGCCTCCAAAGCTTGGCTAGTTCGTTGCCCCCTCTTTGCATAAATAACATTGTTCTACTTTAATCTGCATAAATTTGACCTCCTAATGCAATGGTAAATCTTCTGGTTAAATAATGTGAGGTTGTGGGATCAAATCCCAACAACCCATGATTTCTTAACTTGAAATCTCCAAAATATACCTTAAAATATGGTTCTATCCACTTGTGGCATAAAAATCGGGAATGAGTGCCTTATTATAAGGTTTGAAGACCATATAATAAAATCGTGGCACGAAATTATGACTTGAGCGCACTCTTTTTTTTTTTTATTAATTAACCATATATTACAAAGTTTTTTAATCCATAGCATAAGTTCGCGGCAAGAATATATTCGATGCGTTTTTATGTTTTTTTTTTATGATTAATTAACAATATATTACAAAGTTTTTTAACCCATGACATAAGTTCGTGGCAAAAATATATTCGACGCGTTTTTATGGTTTGAACACCATATATTATGGCACAAAACTTGGGAAATACCATATATAATATGGATAATAATAATCCCCAATCTATAATACCCACTTAACCATATTCGTGGCATAAGATAGGCATAAAGTGCTTTTAATATGGCATATCCAAACCATATTACATATGGTTTTATAACCATAATACCACAACGTGGTATACTATGTCCCTTTTTAAATGGGTACTTTGTCCACTTTATAAAATATTCCTGGCTTATCCATTTTAATGACCAATATATATATATATCTCTATATATATATATATATATATTATAAAATAACCATATATATTATAATATATAATTTCTCCTTAAAATTTAATAACTTGTAATATTTTATCAATCTCAACAAGCCACGTGTTGTCATGGGATTGGTCCATGTAGAAATCAATCAAAAGTCAAGTGTCCACACATAACTCTGCCACTTGTCACTTATGCAACCTGCCATGTGTTAATTATGCACTTTTCCATGTCACCTTGTTCATGCCACGTGCCATCTCCAGAATGTCCCACGTGTCTTTTGACCAGTTGACTTTTTCCCTGCTTATAAAAAGAATAACTTGTAATATTTTATCAATCTCCACAAGCCACGTGTTGTCATGGGATTGGTCCATGTAGAAATCAATCAAAAGTCAAGTGTCCACACATAACTCTGCCACTTGTCACCTATGCAACCTACCATGTGTTAATTATGCACTTTTCCATGTCACCTTGTTCATGCCACGTGCCATCTCCAGAATGTCCCACGTGTCCTTTGACCAGTTGACTTTTTCCCTGCTTATAAAAAGCTACCAAATGCGATAACTTTCACATACGATGTTGGATTTACAATCTGTTTGCACCATCAGAAAGATTGCAACGAGCACTGCATGATCATGTCATATTCTTGACTATTAAACAACTTTGTTTTTTAGGCCTTTATGAGCCCCATCAAGCTCCTAGATCCAATTTTGGATCAAACCTCCCCACTAAAATACCTTTTGGTCCCCAAAAGGTTACTGACTAGTCAACAAGCTCGGGATAGGCCACCCGGATTGTCCTCTGTCTCTGAACTATGTCCTGTGCACCTGTCTCATCAAGATCAATTGTAACACAATCAACAACATATTGTTATCCATTTGAACCCTATTACATCTTACTGAAACCACTATCATCCATGTAGACAACATTACTAATGATAGCATCAAATAGACGACTACAAATGAGTTGATGTACTTATAATATTTGCACGACATGAGCATATCTTGAAGCAACCTGTGATTGATTTTCCATTCAACAATCATTTCTTGTTCTTTCTTAAGATCGATTACTTAATTTGAAACAATTATTGGTTTGTTGCTTGCTTGCAATGCCTTATTTAATTGTTCCATTGTTTGAAGTGTTTTTTCTGCCTTAACATGATGAGCATGAACCACATAATCTTGACCTGCTTTGGTTAATTGATATTGATTATTTGTCCTGTAGAAGATTGTCTTATGATCATATAAGTATGGACTACCTAAGACCATTCCACATTCACTTAATGACACTACATCACATGTTACCTCGTCCACATAATTAGCTGGAATTGTAAATTTGATTGTGAATTTGATTGTGAATTGTTTTGTTATGTGCATTTGATGATGATTACTTATCCATTTAAGTGTGTAACACTTATGATGTACTTGTGTTTTTAACCCCAATTGCTTAACCAATTCTTCTGAGATTAGATTAGCTTGAGATCCACAGTCGATTAATGTGTCTATCTTAGTGTGTCGCATGATGGTCCTTATATGAAACAAGTTACTTCTACAATCAATGCCTTCACCAATTTTACTTGTCATACCAACTAATGAGACCTTAGATTCGTCACCTGAATCCGATCCCAAGTTTGTGGGTCGTGTTGCTACTGTAACTGTTTGCTTCCATTTCATTTCTTTGAACCACTTTGGCCTCTTCTCAGGATGTAACTGCCAACAATGGTCCTCATCATGCCGCTCTTTCTTCCAATGCTTGCAATAGTGCTTCCCTTCCTTCCTTGCCACTGCATTTGAATTCTTTCCATGCCATTTCCTCTTGTCCTCTTTCCTGGCTGAAGCACTAGGAGTATATAAGTAAGCGGTTGGGTGTCTCTAGGTGGGTGAGTAAAGTGAGTGGGTAGTTGGTCCTAAAATGAAAGGTAAATTGGAGTTTTCCTAGTAACCCAGGAGGAAGAGGATGATGCACAAGAAAGATTGTTGTAGCGAGCGGGCAGGTTTCGACTCATCTCATGCATGCATGTAAAGAACAGGTAAGTATATGACTAGCAGGAAACAAATTGATTGGAAATTTGTAATTCCTTGCTACCCTAAGTGGCCTACCTGCCTACTAATATATAAGGAACCAGAACCCCAGGAATTTGTCTTAGTTTGAGTCACCAGAACATGACGACAACCCAACCAAATGAGTCTTCTCTGTGGTTGTCTTTGTTTCATGGCAGGGGTGATGAGGACCCAGAAATTCTATTTGTTCTTCGTCGCTTTGGGTTGTGGGGCTTACTTACTAGCCTTGATGGGAGTAGTTACTAGCGTTTGAAGACGATGATTCCCCTGGTACACCTGCTTTTCCTTCTTCAATGTATGTTGCTTGATCAAAAAACTCATCAAGGTTAGTAGGTCCAAACATGAATACAATGTTTCTAATATGTGCAGGTAAACCTCCTATATACTTCATAAGGGTTTCTTGTGTATGTAAAGGAATATCTAACATCAATGTCATTTTTCGAAAGCCATCTTTATACTCTTGCACTGTTTGTCATTTTCTTAGTTTCAAAGATTGTCATTCCATTAATGATTTTTCTTTATAACCCAAAGGATAGAATTGTTTCCTAAGTGCATAAATGAAACTTTTCCATGATGGAAATACATTATCCACTTGTTGCATTCTGTTTTTCAACTTGCTTTGCCAACAAATGAGAGTTGTACCTGCAAGTCTCAAAGATGCCAACTTGATTTGTGTGACCTCATCCTTGATATGTTGCACACTGCAGTAAACCTCCATCTTCCTGACCCCAATGTCAAGTCTCTCTACATTAACTTCACCATCATATATGAGAAACTCAAATTTAACATCAAGTTTTAATAATGATATATTTCATTCTTTTGTTTATGAACATGTTTCTTTGCATTGGATTTAGAACTTGAACTTGAAGAAGAAGGAGAAGAAGGAGGTCATGATAGAGGTGAAGGAGGAATCTGAGGAGGATCCTCTCCTTCTTCACTTTTTCCCTTTGAATATTCACCCAAAACTGGTCACTTCCGTTCCAAGTAATCCTCATACAAAACTTTCATCATCTCCGACATAGCAAAGAAAGTGTTTCGAAACTCTTTCTCATCAAGAGAAAGCCCATCTTTTGATGTCATCTTCTCACTGTGAGAAGCTCTCTTTCTCAATCCAATTAATGGATTCTCTGCAACAAGCTCACCTTCACCACGCTGTAGTTTTTCCCTGGTTAACATGCAAAACTCAAATCCAAACGTCAACTAGCTCTGATACCACTTGATCTGAAAAGATCTTTTAATGACTGTGGTTGAGTTATTAATTGCATGTGTTAATTAACCATTTATGAAGCTGAATGAAAGAGGAATAATTTAATGAAGAAGCATAGCAGCCATAAAACAATATACAGATCTGAACTGAAGCAATAAGAACAACAAACCATAACAAGAGAAGTGATAACGGAGATCGACAAGGTTGTCTACGTCTCTGAGCCTTTGTCTGAGTGGGAGAGGCTTCTCTATTAATTATTCAATGCTTGCAAAGTACATCAAACACAAATCAAATGGACTCCATTCCGATATCCCTGTGTTCTGCTCAACCTCAGAAATCCAACACAACTGACAGCATTGAAAAAGACTGATTCTAGCTCCCGGAAATGGTCTCCAAAGCTTGGCTAGTTCATTGGCCTCTCTCTGCATAAATAACATTGTTCTTCTTTAATCTGCATAAATGCGACCTCCTAGTGCAGTGGTAAATCTCTTGGTTAAATAATGTGAAGTTGTGGGATCAAATCTCGATAACCCACGATTTCTTGACTTGAAATCTGCAAAATATACCTTAAAATATGGTTTTGTCTACTTGTGGCATAAAAATCGAGAATAAGTGTCTTATTATAAGATTTGAAAACCATATAATAAAACCGTGACACGAAATTATGACTTGAGCACACTCTTTTTTGTTGTTGTTGTTTTTTTTTATGGTTAATTAACCATATATTACAAAGTTTTTTAACCCATAGCATAAGTTCCTGGCAAGAATATATTCGGCATGTTTTTATGGTTTGAATACCATATATTATGGCACAAGACTTGGGAAATACCATATATAATATGGATAATAATAACACCCAATCTATAATACCCACTTAACCATATTCGTGGCATAAGATAGGCATAAAGTGCTTTTAATATGGCATATCCAACCCATATTACATATGGTTTTATAACCATAATACCACAACGTGGCATACCATATCCCTTTTTAAATGGGTACTTTGTCCACTTTATAAAATATTCGTAGCTTATCCACTTTAATGACCACAATATATATTGTTTTTTAAAAATAACCATATATATTATAATATATAAAAAAAAATTAAATTTAATAACTTGTTATATTTTACCAATCTCAATATGTCACGTCTTGTCATGGGATTGGCTCATGTAGAAATCAGTCAGATGTCAAGTGTTCACACAAAACTCTGCCACTTGTCACCTATGCAACCTGCCATGTGTCAATTATGCATTTTTCCATGTCACCTTGTTCATGCAACGTGCCAGCTCCATAATGTGCCACATGTCTTTTGACCAGTTGACTTTTTACCAGCTTATGCAAAACTTCCAAATGTGATAACTTTTGCATACGATGTCAGATTTACAATCTGTTTATGTAGTCAAAAAGCTTGCAACGAGCACTGTGTGATCATGTCATTTTATTAAGAATTCAACAACTTTGACTTGTATGCCTTTATGAGCCCCATCAAGCCCCTAGATCCAATCATGGATCAGATATGTTGGGATGAATAAATACTGATTTTAACAATGTCTAGAGCTACATCTACTACTCTTGAAATTATGAAGTTTTCATGCAATAAGTAGTCTTCAAAATAGGATTAGTTCCTTCTTATATTTCAATCATGAACTCCAACTCCCACTTGGGTGATCATCTAGGAAACACCTCTAAAATAATGTTAGGAAGTTGTGATAATATATGATATTGAATAACATTCACTATATCATACTTATTATTCATATCTATAACATCATAAAACTTACAACTGTTCTTAGTTTTTTTGTTTAATTGCAAAGTTGAAACAAATGTCAAAAACACTCCTCTTTTAGTCCCCACTAAGATTTTTTTTTCCTAATTCATTTATAAAATAAAGTATCTTACTTTTACATTCCAGGAATATCTCGTGGGATTCTAACTGAACCATACATATGATCATATCATAGTATACCAAGGTGGTAATGTACAATGATACTTGGATACATGTACCCCAAGAGCAATCGTATAGTTCTTAATTGACTACCTTACACCTTGTTTAACACTAGAATCCATTTCGACCAGGTTGGAACCTTATTGACCACTTACAATCATCCTACATCTAGACAATGCATTGTGTGAAATAAGACTATATGTCACTCGTGGATCAATTAATAACAAGGAAAATTTTAAGGATCCATACCAATCTTCAAGCGAAGACACATTGGTAAATCTTATTGATCCTTAAAATACCAACCATAAAATGTTTGGTGATATTTCTATAAAAATATTCAAATTCATAAGGACTTTGTATAGATTCTAGAACATTTTCGCAATTTTTAGAGTAACATACTTTTATTCTATAGAATTTGGGGAAATCATTTTAGAAAAAAATGGAAGTTGGTTAATTTTTTTTTTTAATAAAGCATGGAAAAATATCTTATGGGAAAAATTTGGCCCCTAAAATTTCCTCTGATTAATAATGAAAAACATGCACCATTAATCTTGTCTATCTTCATTTGATATCCTTTGATATCCTTTGAAATGATAACATCATTGTATTAACTTCACTTGTAGGTACATTTCCATGATCCTTGATGCAGTAAGGATACTTCCACAGCACCTCGTGCCCCCTGTTCACAGGATTGTTCAAATTCCCCTTTGAGCCGAATTAGCTCATTCGATTCCCTGCTGGAATCTTTGATGACAACCCAATCCACAGGTCCTGCCCTTTCTCTATCACGGCCTCTGCACGCGCCTGTGACCTTTCCCCGATTTAATTTTGGGTTTCGGAGTTTCTTCTTCTCTGATGTCGAGAGTTCCTGTCCTCTTGAACTCCCGAACTCCGATGAGTAAATTCACCGATGCGCCTTTTACGCATTAGCCCTCCTGGCTATACTCCTATATCATTTGACCGTTATCCCCGTGACCACAGTCTTACCTCTCATCGGGGTTTCGAACATCGCAATGTCGAAATGCAAGGACACTTTGTCCACGGGATCCCCGATATCCCGATTCGCGATTTCCCGATGTGGCTCTCCTATCGGGACCTTTCCCGAAGGCTTTGCTCGCTGCCACGCGTCCCTTCAAGATGGACGGTCCACATCCATTTCGCGATTTCGCGACTTCTAATGTCCCGAGCGCCTCGTCTTCAGGACCCGCGAAATGCCGAACTCCGATGCTCCGGTTTGACTTTTCTATCGGGACTTCTCCCGATAATCTGGATCTCTGCCACGTGTCTCCACAAATGGACAGTCCAGATCGTTCTCAGGACTTTTCCTATAGAAATTCTTGATCTCTTGTCCTCGTGACTCCCGATTTCATGAACGTCGATATCTTGATGGCCATGCCTGTTGTCGGGATTTTCCCCTCGACTATTCCCGATGGTTTAAAGACCGTGCACCTTCCAGCCGATCCGACGGCTGACGGGTATCTATGTGAACATTCGACGGTCCACAATCTCTTGGGCTCACACCTTGGAAACCCGGTCGTAACCTCCCTACTCCTTCGCCAAATCTGACGGCCGACGAGAATTTTCTCTAGATCTGACGGTGCAGATCCATCCTTCTTGTACGCTCCTCTTGAGCTTCCTTCTTGGACACAAAATCTTCAACGGTCCAGATCTCTTCCTCCCGTCGATCTGACGGCTGCTGTGCTCCCTCCTGAGCTTGTGCACTTTTTCCCGGTCTTGGGAGAATTTCAAAAGCCAAAGGCCTCAACCTTGGTCCTCTTTTTCCTCTCCGAGCTCTACAAATTTGAGTCCTCGCCTGCGCTCTCGATAACACTGTTCCTCCTGAGATTTCACTTCTGAATCCCAAATGGATTCTCGGACTTTTGTGCCTCTGCAGAGTCTTTACGCACACACAGTGTTGTCTCTCCTGAGCCTCTCACACGCTCAGACCCCTAAGGGATTTTATCCTTCTACCTTCTCCCTCCGATGGAGAATGTTTGGATTCCCTCCCAGATATTCTTCACTCAAGCAACCTCTTGCTGAGTCTACAGGGTGTTCAACAACCCTGTGAAGATCCCTCAGTGGATTTGTCCTTCAAAATACAGAACTCAAAGAGTTCTCTTCTCCTGTTCCTGTCTGCACAATGTCTCACTGTCCTCCTGGAAAAGTATCTTCTCCCAAAACGTTCAATAGTTATTTCCTCTTCTTTGCACCTATGCACCCTCTCAATGCCCACTTGACAGAGCTCTCAGAATCCTCAGTGATTCTGGTTCTTTCTGAACTCACAACAGATTTCTTCCTCTGTGCACTCCTTGCACCTGCTCAATGCCCACCTGGTAGAGCTTCACAGAATCCTCAGTGATTCTGATTCTCCTTTCTGAACTCACAACAGAGTTCCTTCAAATGCACCACTGTGCATATGCTCAATGCCCACTTGGCATAGCTCTCCAAAACTCCTCAAAGCTTATGTCTGCAACTGTGTCTCCTCCCACATAGCCTTGCCTCCAAGGTGTTCAAAAACCTTGAGGTCTTTCTCCTGAGTTGTTGACTCCAGTTCTTGTGCCACAGCACGTCTTTGTCTGAACCCGCATAATTAAGAAGTGCAACCTCTGTGCATGGCTATCAGAACCCGTAGTGTTCTGTCACACCCTCCTGGTGTGAAGTCTCAAAGACCTTCACCCGAAATCAAACCAACTCCTACAAATGAAAACCTACAACATACATCTACAACACATAAATAACACTCACAGACATTGATTCAACACAGAAATACATGCAGGAAAAACTACTTATGTTTATATTAAAATGGCAAATGCCTGTTTGTACAAGGTGTTCCTGAGCACGGCCTGTAACAAGGTCCCGACTCTTTCTCTCTTCTGCTCTCCACTCTCAGACTTCTAAATCAACTCCTCCTCACTTCTCTTCTCTATGCTAGCTCTTCTTACACAAAATGAGATCCTAAATCTCTTTTACCTGAGGGGGCTCTTCGAGCTCTTCTCTCCAACCTACCTACCCTATTCAATTGCATTGAATGGGTTGTCTAGTCCACTATCAGATCTAGATCTCAGCCATACAAAACAATAAATTCCTATCTTATCTATAGTCTGCACAAAGGCACGACTTCACGGCTCAACAGCCTAAGCATTAAATTACATTGAATTCAGATTTCAAATGAGGTTGTGCCTCTCTCTTCAACGCGCGATTTGAATTCGCTGACGTGGCTGACTGGCTGGCTGACTGATGTGGAGATATGCTCCTGCATCATACTCCTTAGCTGCAAAATTCATGATCTCCTGCTCATGAGCTTCCCATCTCTGATGTTGAAATCCTCCTGGATCCCAAATCATCCTCTGGAGTTGTTCATCCGCTCCATTCTGCTACTGTTGCTACTGCGTTGCTGTTGTTGTTGTTGCTTCTCTTCTGCCCAGCTTCTCCTTGCTGGCAGTTTCTGCTAACCTCAACATTAGCCTTCTGATCTCCTCAAACGCTTCGTCCAGCTACTCCAGTGGTTGGTCCTGTTCATGCAGTCTCCTCGGCTGCAAAAATTTTCTGCAATTGGGTAGATCATCATGATCTCCCATGCCATCCTCTTCATCTTCATCTGTGGCCTCAAGTTTCCACTCTGCTGTAAACTTCCGTCCTGCAGTCTCCCTTTGACTGACTGAATATTCAGTCACCTTCTCTGATAGCTCAACTTCTGTTAGTTCTCTTGCTGGCTCTGGATTGTTCAACCAATCCTCCAGCATCTCTAGCTCCATCTCCCATGGAGTGATAAATCTGCCTGCTCACTCTTTGGCTTCCGTTGTTGTTAGCTTCAGTGCTGCAGCTTCTTTCTTTTCAGCTCCCTGGCCGAAATCATTGATCCATTCCTCAGAACGCTCATTCTCTTTTCCTTCTGCTTGGGAACTTCCAAAGTCTGCTCCAATTCTTCTTTGACAGTCTCAGTTGGTTTTCCTTCTGTTGTTGCTACATATGCAATACAAACTTTTGCCTCCTCTTGGGCAAATGGTAGGAATACTCCAATTCCCCCAATCATCAGAATATTATCCTGATCTTCCTCCTTTTCCAGCTGCATCTACTGATCTAAACTCATCTCTGCATTTATGAGACCCCCAGATAGTCTCATCTGCTCTGTCAGCTCCTCAGGTTGATTCCAACTCATCGGGTCATCCCTTCCCACCTGGCAATATGGGATCTGTTCACTGTTCTCTTGGAATATTATGAGATCAACTGATCCCATCTTCATCAACACTCCTCGCTTAATTGACCTCACCTCTAAGTACACGAGACTTTCAGATAGTCTCGAATGCTCATCTCTGCCCACCTGGCAGTTTGAGATGTCTCTACTACCCTCCTGGAAGTCCATGGAATCAACTAATTCCATCTCTGTTTCCTTGCCCACCTGGAAAACTGGAAACCTTTCACTGCCCTCCTAACAGTTCTTGAGATCCTCAGCTGATCCCGATTCATTCTCCTCATCATTGAGACCTCTCCCAGTCTCTAGTTCACACACCTGAACCATCTCCTCAGGTCTGTCGAGGGTTTCAGCATACCTCAACCATCCTTTCAACAGCCTATGCTGCCTTCTATCCATCAACTCCTTGAATGGCCATTTTACCGTCGGCTCCTTCATGCGCCATTCATACACCCATCTTGGCTTTGCTTTCTGTTGCATCCGCAGTTCGAGCTTTTCTATTTCTTTCTTTATATCAGCGAGCTCTTCATCTATTTCTGCAAGATTTTCTGCCTTGCTCTTCCTCCCAGCATGCCTATGGACTTCAGTAACCATGGTGCTATCTCTGTCTACTCTCCTAGAAAACCTGTTGCTGTCACTCTGCACTAAGAGTGTTTCCATCTTCATCCTACAATCCTCTTGACTTCTTTCTTGATTGTCGCCTACCTGCAAACAACCATCACAGAGTCTCCAGTGCTTTGTCTTCTTTTACCTTCTCGCTTCACCTGAAATATACAAGTGAAGTTCCTGCTCTGATACCACTTGACATGTATCAGAGTGCTCTTTACCTCTTATACCTCCCTCGTCTGAAATATACAGACAAGAATCAGGCTCTGATACCACTTGATGCAGGAAGAAAGAAACACGCGACCACCGCCTCGCGCTCTCCTGCTCACAGACATCCATTCAACACAGAGTACATGCAGGAAAAACTGCTTCTGTTTATATTAAAATGGCAAATGCCTGTTTGTACAAGGTGTTCCTGAGCACGGCCTGTAACAAGGTCTCGACTCTTTCTCTCTTCTGCTCTCCACTCCCATACTTCTAACTCAACTCCTCCTCACTTCTCTTCTCTATGCTAGCTCTTCTTACACAAAATGAGATCCTAAATCTCTTTTACTTGAGGGGGCTCTTCGAGCTCTTCCCTCCAACCTACGTACCCTATTCAATTGCATTGAATGGGTTGTCTAGTCCGCTATCAGATCTAGATCTCAGCCATACAAAACATTAAATGCCTATCTTATCTACAGCCTGCACAAAGGCACGGCTTCACGGCTCAACAACCTAAGCATTAAATTACATTGAATTCAGATTTCAAATGAGGCTGCGCCTCTCTCTTCAACGCACGATTTGAATTCGCTGACGTCGCTGGCTGGCTGGCTGAATGATGTGGAGAGATGCTCCTGCATCAATCCTCTACTCTAAAAGTAGATTACTGAAGTGTAGGTTGAAGTGGATTTCATGCATCATGGCCTCTCATTGCCCTACTTCCACCTCTTCCACTTCTTCTATCCATCACTACCCTAACATGCATGGACATACAAATTGAAAACTTTAATTAGTAGTCCTAATAATTGTACTTAGATATAATCAATATATATTTTTTAAAAATACAAGTCTATAAATCCTAATGTATAAAACCATACTCTGATACCATATGTAATTCCTCTCAAAACATTAACCTATTGCAAAAACCACAACTTTCAAAAAAATAAT
>JZKD02S1596711.1:536835-569070 GCA_000966675.3 Picea glauca | reverse complement strand
TGATCAAAACACCACACAGACATTAAAGCATATATATATATATATGCATATTGAATTAATTCAAACTTCAAGTTTGTTCTCGGGAAATCTATACCCTTATCCGTCTCAGGTAATACCCTGGATAAATCTCCCCATAGAGACACCCTTTTTGGAAAGCTCACCAAGAACCTAGAAAAGGATTTGAAGGCACAAGTCTTAGTAACCCTATACAAGGAAGAATGATCCTCTTGAAATCCTGAAATGACAGCGTAGGGATAAGTATCGATAGACGGATGAGATCCTGTCAGAAGATCTGTAGTCATTCACAACCATTAGATTGGAGGAATAAATGAGGGTGTTAAATGACTTAACCTGTTTTCCTTTATCTTCATGAGTAGTGAAGAAATCAGGACCGTAGATCCCCAAGGTCCGTGGGAGTATCTAGACCGTTGGTTTTTCCACGTCTAGGGAGCAGTGGAAGAGTGCACAGTGCAGGATAGATCTGAACCGTCAGATCTTAGTTAGAAAAACCCAACAGCCGTTGGATCTGTCAAGAGATGCATGAGGGTTAAGCCCTCGTGAATAGAGGCGAAAGTCCCGAAAGAGGAGTTGATATCGGTATTTCAGATACCGGGGATTCGAATTGACGAAGGATCTACGTCACTGAGGGTCGCAAGGATAGTCGTTGGATCCATGTCAAGGGAGGACCGTTGGATCAGAGCCTCATCGCGCATATCGCGCATTCAGAGGTTCAGAGGTTGAAAGGAGCTCGTCTCGACTACAAAAGTTGCCAAGTGCCAAGAGCCAAGGCACGAGTGTGAACACGTGGCAGAACCACAAGGTGGGGCCCGCGTGATTGACAGGAAGACACGTGCTGTAGGGAGAAAGGAGTCAACACTCTGTCGACTTCTGTCCCGAAACAATTTGGACCGTCCATCCGTGGAGGACACATGGCAGAGATCAAGAGTCCATCAGTATTTCGGATACCGGGGATTCAAATTGACAGAGGATCTGTGTCACTGGAGGTTGCAAGTCGCGAAATCACGAGGAGCAAGGATAGTCATTGGATCCAGGTCAAGGGAGGACCTTTGGATCAGAGCCTCATCACGCGTATCGTGCATTCGAAGGTTCGGAGGTTGAAAGGACCTCCTCTCGACTATAGAATTCATGAAGTGCTGAGAGCTGAAGCATGAGTGTGGACACGTGGAAGAACCATAAGGTGGGGTTGGCACGATTGACAGGCGGACACACGCCGCAGGGGGAAAGGAGTCAACACTCCGTTGACTTCTCGCATCTCGGGGATTCACGAGATAAGAGCATGAGAGCTCAACCCTTTGACTTGTGAAGTCACGAAGTTGCGAGGGGAGCTATATCTGAGCCTAGCCGTTGGTCACGTGTAGAGGGCGCTTACAGAAGGGAGCTATACCCATTTCGTGATTTCGGGTATCGTGAATTTGGGAAGGAAGAGTCAGTAGTTTCGACTCGCGAACTCACGAGATTGCGAGTTGTGACAAGCGCCTTCAAGAATAGGCCTTGGTCATAGCGTTGTGGTGGCTCGGAGAGGGTGGAGCTCACGCCTAGTGTTGTTCGCACAGGGGAGCTTCCGAAAGGACCTGTGGATCGATTGGAAGGAGATTCCAGCTGGGAATCAAAAGGAGCCGCTTCGGCTCATAAAAGAAACTGAATGATCCTTAAGACCGGGAGGTTGCGCAGAGACTCTGTAGAGGCAGAGGTGGCATCTGCAGCCTGTGCTAAGCCCCGTAGGATTGCAGGGATTCTGTCCCTCGAGAAAAGGTGAAAAAATTATTATGTCGCAGCGGGTGTGTGACATATGGTGTCTTAACTAAGACAATGATGGCAATAAGGCAATAAAGAGGAGAAGCTCGCAGAGCCCTCTTTTGTAAGGATTTATTTGTATCAGATTTCATTATGAGAGTTATCTAGAGTATTCTGAAAGGATTCTGAGGGACGAGAGTTAGGTGGAGGATTCTGAGAGAAGAGACTGAGAAGCTTGGAAGCTCAGAAATAAGAGGTAGAATAGTTCTTTGAGAGAGATAGAGAGAGTTGAGACTCTACTAGAGTCCAACTTGCACATATTGTAATCATATTTTCATATTAATGAAAAAGACAATAGTTTTTCCTACATATGATTGTTTATGTGTTTACGTGTTTCATGAATGTATGTTGTATATGTATGTGATAGGTTCCATCTACATTAGGAAGACATAAATATCTATCTTCAATGAGGTTGTTAGATTGTTCTAGGTTCTTTAGGCTGTGAAAGGAGTGCACAACATAACATTTGAGGTTCTATGGCCAACACAAGGAGTGCGCATCTGAACTCTGTTGAGTCAAGAAATAACGTGTCAGGAGGGAACACTAGAGAAATTACAAAACTCAAGAGGGACCTTAAGGTTACTGAATACCTTGGAGGGTAAACTATGTAGAGGAAACACAGAGAGACAAAGTCACTAAGAACTCTATAGAGCTCTGCCAGGTGGGAATCAAGCAGGTGCAAGTGTGCACAAAGAGAACTTGTTGTCGAGTTCAGGGAGAAGAGTACCAGAGAAAGATACTCACAGAGTTAATGAACACTCTGTAGGAAATGACAAAAAAGGTATGCTTTGAGAGATAGGTTTCCAGGAAGGGCACTAGAAAAGTCCTTTGAAGGAAGCGGAATGGCGAAGACCCTTTTGGAGTTCTGAGTCAATTGAAGCTCAGAAGAGATAGTGCAAGGAGTGTGCGGGAGACAGACTTATTCCAAGTCCCAAATCTGAGAAGAGAAGACGAGACCCAAGATAATCGGTTTCAAAAGAGGAGAAAAGGTCGAAGCCTTTGAACATTCAAAAATTTTCCTGAGTTCGGGAGAACAAAGAATATCAGGTGGAGGAGAGAAATAAATCGCTAGATCGGCTATAGGAATAAGTCTGGACCATTAGATTATCATCTAGGGAAGCGAAGGGAGAGTGTCGAGGAGGAAACAGATCCCAGCCATAGGATCTGAGCGCATAGGATCGACAGTTGTCCTATGAAGGTAAAGTGAATGGGCTTTAAGTCCTTTGAAAGTGCACAGGAGGATGGGATAGTCGAAGTCCCAAAGTGAACATGGATTTTCCATTGTCTAGGCTGACAAGTGGCAAAAGATCTGAGACTCCGGAGAAGAAGTACTTCGAAAGTTATTGGAGAAGCAGGGAGCGAAATCGTCGAAGCCCGAAGAGCCGAAGTGGAAAAAGGTCATCAAATCAAGGGGGAGACACGCGTAAAGAAATCATGTATTTCGGTTTAAATCACTTCGGAAGGAATGAGAGCGTAGGAGTTTGAAACTCCCAAAGCCTGAAGATAAGAAGAGAGTCTAGACCATCAGATCCATAGGGACGCGCGGCGATAGATTTTGAAATCCAAGTGAAAGCACTCCGAAAGAAAGTGAAGGAGGATAATTTGAAATCGTTGAAGCCTGAATGGTCGAAGCAGTTGGGGACCGTCGATCTGTGGGAGGTACATGTCATTAGATCGTGGACTTTGGATGAAATATGTCTAGGAGAAAGTGAAAGTTGAGAGTTGAAACCTCCAAAGCCCGGATTGCCGAAGCAAATCACAATCGTTGATTTGAAAGGGACACGTGTCGATAGATCATAAGGATCTGAGAACGTGTGATCCAGAGGGAAGGAAGAAAAGGAGGTAGATCTCAATCGTTGGTTTTCTAAGGACATGTGTCAACAAATATTTCACTTCAAAAGATCACCATTTCAGAGGAAGCAAGAGTTGAGAGTTGTAACTCCCAAATCCCAAAAGGTGAAATCAATCATAGTCATCGATTGAGAGGAGGACACATGTCGATAGATCGAGGAGATCTGGGAGTGCACGAGGAAGGAAGATAAAGGAGGTAGATTGTTGTTGTTGATTAAGAGGCATCAATTGTTGTTGTTGATTAAGAGGCATCATTCGAGATTCAATATCAATGATCACGCTTGATTGTGGGGCCAGAAAGTGCTCGGACTCTAAAAGTATTAGAGCGGGCCACAATTTAAACCATGGTATCGCCAAAGGGATACATGGCGCTTTAGAGTGAATTGCGGGGAGAAAAGAGGGTTGGTCTCAAACCACTCTTGGTTGCGCTCGCAATAACATACTTATGTGAGGTCATAGCCTAGGGCCATACCCAGGAAGGGGATAATGAAGAAGGAACATAGCCCAGGGCCATACCCATTTGACCAAGTATTCAAAATACTCCTTCATCCTGGTCTTATTGCTAATCCTCTCGTCAATTATGCTTTCCATCTGTGGCTTTTCAGCTATAGGCATCTGTTTTGTCCATTGAACTTCTTTATGTTCCTCCTATGCTCCTGTTTCTTCATCTTTGTAAGGGTACAAATCCACAACGTTGAATATCAGTGAAATTTTGATCCCATTGGGTAATTCAATCTCATTTGCATTTTCCCCAAATTTCTTTATGACCTTGCATGGTCCAATCTTTTTCATATTTAGTTTGTTATATGTTCCTCTTGGGAACCTCTCCTTCCTCAGATGTGCAAGGATCAGATCACCAACTTCAAATTGAATTTCCCGCCTGTGTTAACCTGCTCTGCGCTTGTAATCTTGATTTGAATTCTACAATCATTCCTTAATTTGGCTGTGAAGCTCCTTCATTGCTTATGCAAATTCCTCTGCACTAGCACTTCTGAATTCATTTTGTTCTGAATATTTCAATTCAGAAACTCCCCTTGGTTGCATTCCATATACAATCTGGAATGGACTCTTCCATGTGCTTCTGTTGAGTGAGTCATTGTAAGAAAATTCTTCTTGTGGAAGAATATGATCCCACTGACTGTGGTGTTCAGTCACTAGGCTCCTCAACAAATCCCCCAAGCTCCTGTTCAAAACTTCTGTCTATCCATCAGTCTAAGGATGATACACTGAGCTAAATGACAAACTTGTTCCCAGCTTCTTCCATAAATTCCTGCAGAAATGTCCCACGAACTTGGTATCTTGATCATAAACAATACTCCTTGGCAAGCCGTGAAGTCCAACGACTTCCTTGAAAAACAGGTTCGCAATATGAGTTGCATCATTGGTTTTCTAGCATGGTATGAAATGTTCCATCTTTGAAAATATATTTACTACCACAAAAATTGAATCATTGCTTCTCTATTTTCTTGGCAGTCCCAATATAAAATCCATTCTCACTCCATCCCACGGCTTCTCAGGTATGGGTAATGGCTAGTATAACCCTGTGTTCTTCCTTTTCCCTTTTGTGTGCTGACAAATCCTGCATCTGTCCACAAATTTATTAACATCTATCCTCCTCTCTGGCCAAAAATATGAGCCATTTAACTTTGAGAACGTCTTATCATGACCGAAGTTTCCGGCCAATCCTCCACTGTGTTTTTCCTTCAGCAAATTCTCCCTCATGGAGCATTTTGGAATACATAGTTGATTGCCCCTGAAAAATAATCCATCCTGGATCATGTATTCAATCCATTGGGTTCTTTCACTGAGAACTGGATTCTCAGACACCTCATATGCTTCCTTAAAATCTGGATCATCCTTGTACATTTCTTTCAGGTTATCAAAACCCAAAGTTTTGACTTTGAATTCTTGGATAAGAAAACATTTCCTGCTCAAAGCATCAACAACTTTGTTAGTAGTTCCAGAAATATGCTTAATCAAAAAAGTAAAATTCTTCATGAATTCAACCCATTTAGCATGTTTTTTGTTCAACTTCTCTTGTTGAGTCACGAATTGTAAAGCATGATTATCACTATACAAAACAACTTCTTGGGAACCAAATAGTGATTCCATTTCTTCAGTGCTTGTATGACCGCATAGAATTCCTTGTCATGTGTGGAGTACTTAACCTTCGCTTCATTCAATTTTTCACTGAAGTATGCGATCGATCTGTCATCTTGGCTCAAGACTGCTCCTATTGAAAATCCACTCGCATCACACTTGACCTGGAATGTCTTGCTGAAATCTGGCAAAACCAAAATTGATTGCTCATTGATCTTCTTCTTCAAGAGGTTGAAACTCTTCTTTGTTTCCTCTGTCCAGTGAAAATATTTATGTCTTTTCTTCATCGTATCCATCATTGGTGTGCTAATCCCACTGAAGTTTCGTATGAATTTCCTGTAGAATCTAGCCAAACCATGGAAGCTTCGAACTTCAAATACAATCTTCAGCGATGGCCAATTCTTAATCACATTTACCTTTTCGGGATCCATCTTCAGCTCATTTGCAGAGATAACAAAACCCAAATAAATGAGTTATGTCCTCATAAATGATTATTTCTTCATATTAATCAACAATTTCTCTTGTTGTAATCTCTTCATCACTGCGGCTAAATGCTTTAAGTGCTCTACTTCTATCTTGCTGAAAATTAATATATCGTCAAGATATACAATGACGAATTTCCCAATGAAATCCTTCAGGACTTCGTTCATCAACCTCATGAAAGTACTAGGTGAATTCGTTAAACCAAATTGCATGACAAGCCATTCATATAGCCCCTCATTCATCTTGAATGTTGTCTTCCATTCATCACCTTCTCTCATTCGAATTTGATGATATCCGCTTTTCATATCAATCTTTGAAAAAAATATTGCTCCACCCAAGCAATCCATCAAATCATCCATCCTTGGTAATGGAAATCTATATCTAATGGTAATCTTATTGATCGCCCTTGAGTCTGTACATATTCTCCATTCTTTGTCTTTCTTTGGGCTGAGCATTGTTGGAACAATGCATGGACTCAAGCTCTCTCTAATCAATCCTTTGTCCATTAAGTCCTGGACTTGCCTCTTGACTTCTTCATTCTCCCGCAACGTCAATCTGTACGCTGCTTTGTTTGGTAAAATGTCTCCAGGTATAAGATCAATGTGATGACTTATACTCCTAATCAGTGGCAACGAACAAGGTAGTTCATCCGCTACTATATCAACAAACTCTTCCAGCAACTTCTAGATTTCCTCTTGTAAATCATCCACTCTTGTACTGGTCAAAAAAATTCTAGGCTTCCTGAACACAATAAATTGTGTGTCTTCCTTCTTCTTAACCTCATTAAGAAGTTCCCTCCCACTCATGAGAAGTACAGTGTTGCTCACCTCTGGTTTCACTTCTTTGTCCTTGATCGACAGCAACATGTGTGTTCTCCCATTTTTCTCCAGGGTGTATGTGTTCTTTCTCCCATCATGAATCACATTCTTGTCATATTTCCACGGTCTACCCAACAATAGATGAAAAAAATCCATGGGAATGACATCACATAATATTTCATCCTTATATCCTCCTATTTTAAATTCAACTAAACATTGTTTAGTGGCATTTACCTGATGTCCTTTTTGTAGCCACGGAACTCTGTATGGGCTTGGATGTACGATAGTCTCCAGCTCCAGCTTTTCTACCATCTCTGTAGAAATGAGATTGTCTGTGCTACCGTTGTCCATGATGACTTTGCATACTCTATCTTTTTTTTGCAAGCAGTCCGAAACAGACTGTTCCTTTGGGCTAGGTTCTCTGCCTCCTTTTCTGGCATTAAGAGAACTTTCCTCGTCATTAAGGATCTACTGCCCTCAGCATCTTCTACCTCAACATTCCATCCTTGAGCTTTGGCAATGTGAGTCTCACCACCTTCTTTCTTTCTGTCTAGACACTCATAATATTTATGTCTGTTTTTCCCACAGACAAAACATTTCACTTCACCTCCTTCGCCTTTTCCTCTTCCTCTAGCTCGAGGAAAAGTATTTCTATTAGCATACTGCCCTCTCTGTGAGCTTCCTCCTCTCTCAGTTTGAGTTTGAGGTTTCTTCACCTCTTCTTTATATTTCTAAGTTCTATCTTGGGCAATTTTTTTGCCTCTGGATTGACTTCTGCCTCGGCCTCTTTGACCTTGCTTTCGGCTCAACTTCTCTTCAGCTTTCAGAGCCATCTGGTAAGCATCTTCTACATTCTGCAGGGTCATCATGCTCATCTTGTCTTGAATGTCACATCACAGACCATTCATGTACCTGGAAACCTTTTCATCATCACTTTCCCGATGACCTGCTCTGATGCTTATCTTGTAGAATTCTTCATTGTATTATTTCACTGACATCAACTTCTGTCTTAAATTTTGTATCCTCTGAAATAGAGTAATTTGATAATCCTTGGGTATAAATTTGGCCTTCATCTTCACAACCATTCTATCCCAACTTTTGATTTTCTTCTTACCTTTGCAACGTCTATCAGCCTACAGTTCATCCCACCATAGTGTTGCATGCCCTTTAAGTATAGTGACATCATGTTTGACCTTCTTATCTTCCTTGACATCCTCATAGTCGAAGTATTTATCTATAGCTCTAATCCAGTCTAGAAGCTCTTTAACATCCAGGTTTCCGTCATACGCTGGAATGTCCATTTTTTCTCTAGCGCCTATCCTTGCAACAGACCTGAATAGGCATTCGTCTGCAGCATCTTCGACCATAACTTCTCCTTCGTGTCCAGCTTCATTTTCAATTTCGATCTCCCTGATATCCCCAGCGTCGACTGTGCGCCTCTGTGTTGTTTCCATGGCATCAAGCCTGGCACGAAGTTTGCGCACTTCCCTCTCCACTGCTGGATCAGGCATTGGCCTATCTCTTCTTCTCGGCGGCATGGATGTAAAATGTTCCTCTTTTCTCTACTACTAAAAGCAAAGACTTGTTCTGCAGCTCTGATACCACTTGATGCAGACCCCCAAACCCTTAGGCCGAGATCCGCGCAGGATCATTCTAAATCTTCCCTCCTGAGTTTGATTGACTCTTTGATTTCCCCACATGGAAGCACACACACACACACAATGGTGTTCCTCCATGGGTCCTTATGAGTGTGCCCACATGATTAAACACAAGGCGTCACCCAAGTCTCTTTGACCACAATAAAGTCGCACCCTTCACTAATTCGGGACTTCGGGTTTTGCGATATTGTGATTTTCGTTGTCAAGGTTTCTGACCCCTTAACCCGCCGAAAACCCGAAATGAAGAAACCCAAAATGTTTGGCCGTATCCTCCTCCACGCCTGTATCGCGTTCCGAGACTTGAGGAATTCCAGAGCAAGGAACCTCGATCCCTTGTCTTCTAAAGTGCCGAAATGTCGAATCCCGATGTGTTCAGCAAAGGCTGGCTTCCCAATGGACTTTTCACTTCATCGGGGTTTCGGACTTCACGATTTCGCGAAACCAGACGCGAGGCTTCTCGTCTTTCCAACCCTTAAAATCTGAAACATCTCCCCTATGGAATCAATGGTCAATAGTCACCCTTCTGATCTGACGAACCACGTGATTTCGAACTTCTGGGTACTGGGAGTTCGAAACTCTCGATCCCAGAACATTATCTCTTCCGCTTTCTGATACACGAAGCATCGAAATCCTGAAATTCATCCCAACGTTCTGTCGCGACTCACGACTTTGGGATTTTCACTCCACTATGTCCTTAATCCTTGTCAACAGAACCTCCGAAACACCAAAATACAAACTTTCAAATTTCCGAAAATTCATCTCCTTGCCTTCTCATACGATAATCCAGTTCGCGCTTCGGGAGTTCAAGAAACCAATGGTTTTGGCTCACACTCCAGACTTACAACCTCCGATTTGCCGAAATGATCCTAACGGCTCCACTATCATGATTAACGATCCACGTTGAGTCTTACATCCCGGAGGGTGGATTCATCTGACACTTAACCTCCTTGCAGCTTCACTGAATCCCACGGTCCTCATGACTTCGTGAGTTCTCCACAGAGAATTCCAACTGCTCGTTCCTTCCTTGAAGACTTCTGCGAATCGAACCAGTGTTCCTCATATGAACTTGGCTTATGTAAAGCGATTCCACTCCGTCTTTCTTTGAACACTTCAAAGGCGCTAACCCTTCTGAGCTTTTACTTACAAACTTGAGTCTCAGAAGGACTCCTGCATGCACTCCTTGTGGAAAACTTTCAAATACTTCTGAGTATTTGATTCTTGGACTATGTGCACCCTCTGCAATAGCAGTCCTTTATCAATCTTAGTTGATAAGTTTAAAGCCTCGACTAGCCTGCGCACACCTTGCACGACTTCTCTGCTTCACCTGTACTTCTGCTAGAATGAGAACATCGGTATCTCTCCTGAGCTTTCTGAGATAAAACTCAGAATCTTTGTCAATGCGCACCTTGCAGACGTTTCACTGCACTCCTTGTAGGAACTTCTCTTACTCAGGAAGAGAAACAATTGAAACTCATTCTCTCTCTCAGACTTCAAACATTCAACATGAAATCATACATACACAGCATAGCCTCATAACAAATGCATAATAGAGAGAATAAAACAACCATAAGTATACCATTCACCATGTATAAACAGAAAACATCATAACACCATGAAATCTGAGTCAAAGATCCATATATTAACTCAAGTGTTTATGTACATGGGTTATTCTCTTCAACTCTCTGCTACAACGCTCTCCTTCTATCCTGTGCTAATGTGTTAATGATCTAAAAATACAAAGACGAGGGTGTCGATATTCGTTTTCCCCCCTGCTCTTCTAAACTATCTAATCTATAATTCAAATCTACCTACTTTCATTAACTGGGCTTAAATGCCTTTTACATTGACAAATGAGAGCAAATCACTCACGATCTGTTTACAACAGCCAGACATAAATGAAAGTACGCTTCTAGCTATTACATTTATATCCACTTCTTAATCTTTCAAAACATGAAAAATGTGTTGGCGCTTTTCCCAGCTAGCTTCCGCATCCATGTTTGTTTGGCTGTTGACGATGCTCCTGCATCAGGGTGCGTGATCCACTAGTTATGCCGACAGGCATCCCCCCTATTGGAATTGATGAGTTAATGAATCTTTTAATTAGAAATTCCAACATTGTGGCCAACATTTAAATATGCCAGCATATTCTTCGTCGTCCTCCCAATTCAATGAATAAGATTTAATGCTCATAACTTCCTTGCATTTATAAATGCATCCGTTAACCTGTTTACTTTTTCACATTTACCTAATCATATTAAGAAATTACTATCCAACCATATAATTGCCACGTTTAGTTGATTACCAATAATCAATATTTATGCAACATTTTTCTTGCCATGTTTAGATTATTACCAGGCACTCCCTCATTTTCATTGCCACGAATTATATTGGCACCTCATCTCCATTGCCACTGATCCATGTTTCATATTGGGGAAAGCGTTTTTTAATGCATGTGAACTGTGCCATCTACTGATGCCACGTTTAGGGTGGGTTTCAATTTCAATTTTCAATTATTAGTATCATGTGGAGAGCCAGCAGGTAAAGAGCCGTCAGGTGAAGAGCGACAAGTGAATAGTGTCGGCAGGTCAAGAACGTCGACAAAATCAATCATATAAATTTTCAAGGATTATGGCGGCAAGTGAATAGCGTCGACAATATCAATCAATAAATTTTTAGGGATTAGTCTTGTTAGGGTTAGGCTTGTTAATATTATTAATAATAATTTATTAATCACAATATTAATATATAATAATACTTTACAGGGAGTTGATGATTTGGAAGGAGTGTCATCCATAGACGTGGTTATCCATCCTCAAACAGGCGTGTTCGTTTGTCTCTTTCTCCTTCTCCTTGAGACCGCAGATGTAAAGGGAAGAGTTCACAGAGGGGTTTCTGTATCAAATCAGCTACCTCGACACTTTGTCAAAGATATATGACTAAAATGACTGCAGAGGCCAAGGTTATATGCGTGTCGGTAGAGTACAGGAGAGCTCCTCGGCATCGCCTCCCTGTGGCTTATGACGATTTTTTCGGTGTTCTTGAATGGCTCGACCGCCAAGCAATGGCACTGGAGGGGGTGTCCGTGGATCTGTGGCTTGCTTCCCACACAGACTTCAGCAAGGTGTTCGTGATAGGTGACAGTGTTGGAGCCAACATCGTGCACCAGGTGGGCATCCGTGTCAATGGAAGGAACTAGGATCGCCTGTGTCTACAAGGAGCCATTCTGGTTCACCCTTTATTCGGTGGAGAAGAAGCAATTGGTTGCAAATTGGGGGCAGGGCCGAAGGTGGAGGGTTTAATAAGCTTGTGGATGCAATATGGATTATCTCTCTCCCCGCGGGGGCGGATAGAGACCACACTTTTAGCAACCCAGTTGGACTTGGTTCACCCTCTCTGTCTACTCTGGTGTATCCTCGAACATTGGTATTTGTGGCAGGGAAGGATCTGGTGAGAGATCGGGGTATTTTGTATTACGAATCGCTAAAAACGGCTGGTAAAGATGTCGAATTCATTATGACGGAGGGTGAAATCAATGTGTTCCATCTCCACACTCTTAAATCTGAGAATGTGACGCTCATGTTGAAAAGCATTTCGGAATTCATGCATTCCTCCTCCGATCACTATTAAGCAACCCCACCCAGAATCTTTTCGTATGAAGAGAAGATCAATTTTCTGTAGCTTGTAGCTTTTAGATGTTTACAGTTTTCGACGTGGGATTGTGAAGGCTACAGAGTAATAACTTTCATTAATTAACTGATTCGGAAGAAACTGGGTTGAGTGCTTTTATGCAGAGATTCATCTGATTCTGGGTATGTTGAGCTTTTGCAGTTATTTGGCTTTATTTTATGAGTCAAAGAATGTAAATGAGAACTGTGTATGCAAATTGTTGACACACGACGTTACTATATGTCATCTCAGCACGATGCTTTCAAATCAATTAGTTGTTTACCTTTCAAATACTATTCCTCTCCCTCTAATATTGTTAGCATTTGTTTTTAAATTATCATCTTCAAATATAATTCCTTACTATTACTATTACAGGTCCATCTTATTGTAATTGCAAAATTAATAGACATGTTTTCGAATATAATTTCTCCGGAAGCGTGGCCATACATGTCCATATTATTGTAATTACAAAATTAATGGACATGTTTTCGAATATAATTTCTCTGGAAGCGTGGCCTTTGGTAGAGTTTAAAACTAAATATTTATGTCATTTTGAAAAAGACAAAGAGGAAAATGGATGTGAGAGATGGTCCATAAAATTGTTAAAATTTTATGGACGAGAAAAAATCAATTTTTTTTAGTTCCTTGAGGTAGGAAAGATATTCGATATGAATGTTAGAAAATAATTGTTAAAATTATTTTAATAAGAAAACTATTTATTCATATTTTTTATTTATTGACTTAGTTTTTATTGATAAAATATTTAGTAATTAAATTTATTAATAAAGTATTAATAATATTTTATTCATTAATGTCTTTGAGCTGTAGGACAGTTGGTGATAGAGTGTGTTATTAAGCTACTCCGTGTTGAAAAGTCATCCGTTAGAAACCTATGAGGACAAAAAATCCAACCATGTTAAGGGTTGGTGTGGCTCATACCCAATTAACAAAAAAAATAAAATATTTTATTCATTATTAATTTTATTGATAAAATATTAGTAATACTTTATTGTTATTGTACCTAATACATTTATGAATATTAAGTAATAATAATAATAGCAATTAACTTTATTATTGGTTATTATTAATATAAGTAATTAATTATATTATAAAGGAGTTTTTTAAGTTTAAGATATTCAAATTTATTCATTTGATTTAGCTTTTAAAAATATTAGTAATTAAATTTTTTAATAAAGTATTAATAATATTTTATTAATGTGATGGTCATAATTATATTTATTAATAATTTTATTAATAAAATATTATTAATATTTTATTTTTATTATACAGAATACATTTATAAATATTAAGTAATAATAATAATAATTAACTCTATTATTGGTTATTATTAATATAAGTAATTAATTATATTATAAAAGATTTTTTTAAAGAGTACACATNTTAATATTAATGCTTAATCATGTTAGGAATATTATATTAATAATATATTAAGGTTAATGGTTATTAGGGTTATTACACACATGTCATTTATATAATAATCATTAATTAATATTAATGCTTAATTATGTTAACAATAATGTATTAATAATATATTAAGGTTAATAGTTATTAGGATTTAGGTTTGGGTTATTAGGGTTAGTGTTGTTAGAATTATTAAGGATGATTAATATATTTATTATTAGTATAAAGGGGTTTAAATTATTATTATTAATACTACTTTATTAATAATCATTAATGCATATTAATACTTTATTAACTTCATTAATAAACTATTATTAATACTTTATTAAGAGTAAAAATTATAGACATTATAAATATTTTTTTTTAGTAAAAAATGCAGGTCCTATTATATTAATATTGCAAAATTGCAGTGTTCTATTGAAGTGCCAGTTGTCCCGCCTATTAAGGAAACCGAGACAGCTGGCCATTCCAAGCTAGCTTCCAAACTCAAAGTGTTAGTCTGCCACCCTGCCCGAAGGAAACCAGGGTGCATGGCCAACCTTAGTATTAGTCTATTCATTCCTATACTATCGCTACCATTGCTATAAGCTAGAAGCGATGTAGCTCTGTTATGCATCAAAAAGAAAAGAGTTTTGAGCAGTGAACAAACAGGAAAACCTATTAGCCTGTGTCCTCATGGTCGTCCTTCTCCTTGTCACGTCTGACTGGGATGGCGTAGACTTGAGCACAAGTGGGGCATTGGCACCTTAGGGTGGCGTTGGAGTAGGCGGCATACAACATATCCAGGCATTGATTGATGTGGATGGCTCTAAAGATTTGGTCATCCACCATGCTACGTACATCGAAGATCAAATTCAGGTGCTCCGGGTGAAGAAGTGGTGGCTGGTATTGCAAATTCTGCACGTCAGCCTCCTCCTGGTGCGCTTGTTGCCCACTCTGCGACCCCATCTCATCAGGAGGCTCGCGGATGTTTTCTTCGCTACCTCTCTGCATCTCTTCTTCTACAAAGCAAGGTGTGAATTCCTCATCTGGAGTGCCGCAGGGACCGTGTTCAACTCTTGGACCAGGGGTCATGGTGTCTACTCCAAAACAAGTAGGGGATTCCAATTTTCCAGAACTGTGAAAAGGAGGCTCTCTAAGAAATTCTAGAGGGATTCCTTCAGAGGAATATCCTCGACATACGCCATGGGAGGTGTCCCTATTCCTCTAGACTTCCCAGGTCTCCTTCTCTTGGCTAGAGATAGTTCTTTCTCAAACTTATTTTGCCTCTTTCGTTGCGAGTCCACCGTGTACCACCTTGCGCCTCTGCGAGGCCGCCCCCTTGCTCGTGGCATGCTTAGAACCAAATCTATTGCCGGAGTGCCCACTGTGAAGTTGTCCCCGTTCAGCTCTGCAACCTTCTGAATCATCCCAAAGCCACGGAGACTGTTGATAAGGGAGAAAATGGTAGCTATGGCCATTAAGGTTGTGGTTTTAATGCTCTAGTCAACCGTTCTCCTCGCGCGAGTGAGAGGCCTCGTCAAATGGTGAAGATCTCTTCGGTTTATTCCCATCATAAATGGCGAGGATATGAGGGCGGGTGGACACCATTAATGGCCTCTCCTGGCACTGCTCCATGTGGCACCCCATCTGGGGGACATTACAAATATTACTAATCAAGTATTATTAATACTTTGTTGTTATTATACATGATACATTAATGATTATTAAATAATAATAATAATTAATTATACTATTAGTTATTATGAATATACATAATTAGTTATATTGTACAAAGGGTGTTATAAGACATCTATTTATTTTAATGATTAGAAAATATGGTTTAATGAGTGTGTGGAGTTTATACATTTTAGTATAGGGGTTTTAATAAAAGTTTTATATGTGTGTGTCTATGTGGAATTTAATGAAATTTTTGTATGGGTGGGAGACTTATTTAGAACTAAAAATCATCATCTGTAAAGTTAAAGATGTTTTTTTTATCAATGTCTTTAGAACAAGTATGATTCTAAGTTTCTTTCTATGTAATACATCACATGAGTTCAAAGTTCTTATCTTTGTGACAAATGAAACACTTTGTTATATTTTCTTTAAAAACATGGAGAAAACTTTATTTCCATAATGTTTAGAACATGAACCAACTTTTTCATATGACAAACATAACCCAATGTTGTAATATGAAAAGTAAAAGTCAAACTTACAATATGAGTAAAATAGTATTGTTGCAATGTGACCATCATAGTCCTACTGTCGCAATCTGATGAACATAGCCCCATCATAGCTTAGTCTTCATTGTCACATTTTGACAAACATAGTAACATAGAAATGTTATGAACCTAGCTTTATTTCCAGAATGTGACAAACATAGCTTCATCATTGCAAAGTGACGAAAATTTATTATTGTCGCAATATGATGTGAAACAAATATCCTAACATCATAATGTGAAAAACATTTTGAAATGTTGCAATATGACAAACATATGCCTCCTCGTCGCAATGTGACACAAATATCCTAATTTCATAATGTGATGAAACATTTGTAAATTTTGCAATATGACAAACATAACCCATTGTCCCAATGCGACAAACAACCTTAAGTCGCAATGTGACAAACATAGCCCAACATTGCAATGAGATGGCCATTCCTTGACGTTGCAATGTCACAAACATAACCTAGTATTAAAATGTAATAAACCTATTCTAATGCCATAGTTTGATAAGAAAAAATGTTATGTTGCAATGTGATTACCATAACCTTATGATATGATGTGAAAAAATAAATTTGATGTCACAATCTAAGGAATAAAAACCTATCAACATTGCAATGCGACAATAAACCATGGCTAACCACAATAAACATGGTCCAACATGGTTAACCATAATCAACATTGTCTCGATGTCATAATGTGCCAAACATTTTCTAACGTCCCAATGTGACGAACATATGTGAATGACACAATTAAACGACCATTGCCCTATCATGACAATTTAACTAAATAGCCCCATTGTCGCAATGTCATGAACATTTTGTATTGTCACTCTATGAAGAATATAACATCATCAACCCAATTTGATTAGCATATCCTCCTCATTGCAATGTGACAAAAATGTCATAACATCATAATGTAATAAACATTTCCAAATGTCGCAATATGACAAACATAACCCATTGTCACAATGTTATGTACAAAACCTTATGTCGTAATGTGAAAAACATCGCCCAATATTGCAATGAGGTAACCATTCCCTAACGTCGTAATGTGACAAATATAACCCACTTTCAAAATGTGACAAACCTATTCCAATGCCATAATGTGCTAAACAAAAACCCTACCTTGCAATGAACATATCCCCAATCATATATTCGTATTCATTGTCACATTTTGACAAACATAGTAACATAACAATGTTACGAACCTATCCCTATTTCAAGAATATGAAAAACATAGCTTTGTCATGCAAACTGATGAATATTTACTATTGTCGCAATGTGATGTCAAACAAATATCCTAACATCATAATGTGAGAAACATTTTGAAATGCCACAATATGACAAACATGTGCCTCATCGTTTCAATGTGACACAAATATCCTAATGTCATAATGTGAGAAACATTTGTAAATGTCGCAATATGACAAACATATGCCTCCTCATTGCAATGTGGCACAAATATCATAATTTCATAATGTGAGAAACATTTGTAAATGTCACAATATGAAAAACATAACCCATTGTCCCAATGTAACATACACAACCTAATGTCATAATGTGACAAACATAGCGTAACATTGGAATAAGACGACCATTCCTTGACATTGCAATGTGACAAACATAACCCACTATCGAAATGTAATAAACCTATTCTAATTCCATAGTGTGATAAGAAAAAACGTTATGTTGCAATGTGATGACCATAACCTTATGATGTGATGTGACGAACAAAACTTCATGTCACAATCTAACAAAGAAAACCTTATCAACATTGCAATGCGACAATAAACCATGGCTAACCACAATAAACATGGTCCAACATGGTTAACCATAATCAACATGGTCTCTATGTCGTAATGTGTCAAACATTTCCTAATGTTGCAATGTGACGAACATATGTCAATGCCACAATGCAACGAACATTTCCCTATCATGATTACCATTCCCTAACGTTGCAATGTGACAAATATAACCCACTTTCCAAATGTGACAAATCTATTCCAATGCCATAATGTGATAAAAAAAATCCCTACCTTGCAATGTGATGATGAGAACCTTACGATGCCATGTTACGAACAAAATCTAATATTGCAATTTAACAAAGAAAATTTGATCAACATTGCAATAGGATAGTGCCTTATGATGTTGATATTGCATAAGCATTTCACTCTACTCGTCGTACCATGCAAAATTTTAGTACACCCCCACCAGACACCAGTACTCTGCATGCACCATTAACTAAATTGTCGCGCAACAACATATGCCCACATTGCGCATGCACCAACCAAACTCCTTTGCGCTCTCCCGATACTACGCACACCACGCATGCCATTATTATGCGTATGCACACTGTTTCCACCTTATTATGCGTATGCACACCGCACAATGCTAAATTTAGCACACACACCAACATTTTTCCCCGTTGTGCCAATTTTTAATGTGCGCACTCTCACACCAATATTTTTCCACACAGCGCCAAAATTCAGTGCGCGCACTCGCACACCAAAATTTTTCCACGCGGCGCCAAAATTTCTTCAATACCAACATTCTTCAGTACTCCGGTCTGAAGAATACTGCAGTGATGAAATGCCCAAATTCTTAACCAAGAAGAAATGTGTAGTTACTTGGCAACCCGAACACAGTTGTGCAACAATAGATCTTGTATTTTTTTATTTGTTTATGTTGTTGTCCCCAAGGGTTAGGTATTCAAGGTTTTTCCCTGTGCTATAACTCTATGATATACGTGCGAGGTCCAAAAGTAGTACTCGGCCCAATATCTCAGGGCACTAACTAAGGAGGATAGATTGTACCCTTAGTAGTACTACCCGACTACCCAGGTACTAGAGAGTATCTTATCGAGTGTTGTTCTCGGTGGCACTATAGCAGTGAGGCAGATGATCGGTTTATCTAAACAGGGATTTAGGAAATCTAGGTCGATCCATACATAGGTGTTGTCTAATGCGTTACCACTCGAAGGGGTACCAACAGGGTTTACAAGTGTGGCCAATAGATGTGCGCTTAGGAACCACTTGTATTTCCTGCGTGTATGAATCCCTCAACCGCGGGTTTATTCATGTAATGATAGATCTCTATGGCTTAAAGACGCCAGAATACGTCTCTACCCTGGAAAAAAAATTACCCACAATTTCTGCCAAGGAAAGTGGTCTGATACCACTTGTAATATACCAGATATAAAAAGTATGCAGAACATAAATAACACTTTTATTCTGAGAGCCATGTTCATGGGCCTCTTCGATGGGGAAACCTCCAGTCGAGTAGAGATCTATTACAATAATCTCCGCGCTAGGATTCTCATACCCTCGACTTCTATTTATACTAAATATTTCTATCAAAAGAAGCATCTAGAGGAAGATCCTTCTACAAGTGAAAGATTCTATTAGGTCTTCTTACATTTGACTTATTATATTTTATTGCAAGCATTATTAATATTGACCATTATTACATCCGAATATATTGTTCTACCTATGTGCGAGTTAGGACCTTGACATTCATTCATAGGTAATTAAATCCTTCTATGATATATTAAGAGTGAATCATTATCCTAGGTATATCACTCAAACTTGGATATTCTAATTACATTATTTTCAATTCCTATTTTTACTTATGCATACCATTCATTATGCTCTTGTAATTTTAGTATATTTTCTCTATGATTCATCCTTAAAGGAAAAATTGAGAAGAACTGAGTTCTTCTACTCAAGGCATTTTCTACCTTGATTATTATTCCTTTAATGTAGAATACATTAAAATTATACTCATTAAACAATTATGACCATATTCTTTGTTTAAAATTTAGGTTATTGTCCATAGATATATGTTGAATTCCATGTTCTATCTTCAACTCTTTTCCTACCAAAAAATGCTTCAAAATTCTCAATGCATGCACTATTGTAGCAAGTTCTAATTCATGTGTCCATATTCATCTTCATGTGGTCTATTCTTTTTTCAAGCATTGGTAATCACCCTACATACTTTCACTAGTTTTCTTTCTAATACTTCTTTGAAAGCATGAGTACACACAAAAAAAATACAAATCCATGTCCAGTACTTTCGGTTTGGGAGTTGTCATCAACAATTGTTTAACCTTGTTGAATGCATGTTCACATTTCTCCATTTATAAAATATTATTATATTTCTTTTTTAACCCCATCAAAGGATTTGTAATATTCAAAAATCCTTCAAAAAATATTTTATAATACCTAGCCAATCCCATAAAGTTGCATACCTCATATATGTTTGTAGGCACTGGAAAATTCATTATATACTCTATCTTTTCTAGATCCACGACAATTATTCCTCTTGTAATTGTGTGACCCAAATAATGAATCGTTGATTCAAAGAATGAACAATTAGGGAGTTTATCCGATATGACCCCAAGGACAGCATATATGTGGTTAAATGTATATGATATGTCTAAATGTATATGTAATAGGGTCTTCCTAATAATAAATGGGCCACATGTGCAACATGTGAATAAGTATACATATAGATATCATGTAGTCATTATTAAGGGTATGTTATTTGGATATATGAGTGTATTTGGGTATTCATAGGAAGTTCTCTTATTGTTTAAGGATTTTTTGCATAAGTTATCTCTCTTATCTTTGTTGGAGTTTTTCTCCATGTTCACATTGTTGAACATGGTGTGTACTTTTGGTTTATTGTGATGTTTTAAGAATTTGGATCATAACTTTAACATACATTACTCTCTAAGAAATTGCAATACCATCCTTAAATGCTCTTTGTGTTCTCACAATATATTTGAATATATCAAAATATCATCTAAAAACACTTGCATGAACTTATCAAGGTATTGTCAAAACATCTCATGAAACTCATAAACACAATTAGCACATTTCTCGACCCAAATGACACTAATACAACTTAAAATGACCAAAATGCATCTTAAACATTGTCTTAGCGATGTATTCTTCCTTAATTCTCAGCTAATGATATCTTGATCTCGAGTCAATCTTTGAAAATATAGATTTACTTTCATTTGATCAAATAAATTATCAATCATGGGTAATGGATATCGATTCCTTATGGTTACATTGTTCAATTATCAATACTTGATGCAAAGCCTCCACAATCCATCTTTCTTCTCAACAAATATCACTAGTTCTCTTCGTGATGATATGTTGGGATGAATAAATATTGATTTTAACAACGTCTAGAGTTACATCTACTACTCTTGAAATTATGAAGTTTTCATGCAATAAGAAGTCTTCAAAATAGGATTAGTTCCTTATTTGATTTCAATCATGAACTCCAACTCCCACTTGGGTGATCATCTAGGAAACGCCTCTAACATAATGTTAGGAAGTTGTGATAATATATGATGTTGAATAACATTCACTATATCATACTTCTTATTCATATCTATAACATCATAAAACTTACAATTGTTCCTAATTTTTTTGTTTAGTTGCGAAGTCGAAACAAACCTATAAAACACTCCTCTTTTAGTCCCCACTAAGATTTTTTTTCCTAATTCATATATAAAATAAAGTATGTTACGTTTACATTCCAAGAATATCTCATGGGATTCTAACCAAACCATGCATATGATCATATCATAGTATCCCAAGGTGGTAGTGTACAATGATACTTGGATACATGTACCCCACGATCAATCGTATAGTTCTTAATTGACTACCTTACACCTTGTTTAACACTAGAATCCATTTCGACCAGGTTGGAACCTTATTTACCACTTACAATCGTCCTACATATAGACAATGCATTATGTGAAATAAGACTATATGTCACTCGTGGATCAATTAATAACAAGGAAACTTTTAAGGATCCATAATAATATTAAAGTGGAGACACATTGGTAAATCTTCTTGATCCTTAAAATACCAACCATAAAATGCTTGGTGATATTTCTATAAAAATATTCAAATTCATATGGACTTTGTATAGATTCTAGAAAATTTTGGCAATTTTTAGAGTAACATACTTTTATTATATAGAATTTGGGGAAATCATTTAAAAAAAAAATTGAAGTTGGTGAATATTTTTTTGGAATAAAACATGGAAAAAATATCCCATGGGAAAAATTTATCCCCTAAAATTTCCTCTGATTAATAATGAAAAACATACACCATTAATCGTGTCTATCATCATTTGATATCCTTTGAAATGACAACATCATTGTCTTAACTTCACTTGTAGGTACATTTCCATGATCATCTACTCTAAGAGTAGATTACTGGAGTGTAGGTTGAAGTGGATTTCATGCATCATGGCCTCTCACTGTCCTACTTCCACCTCTTCCACTTCTTCTATCCATCACTACCCTTACATACATGGACATACAAATTGAAAACTTTAATTAGAAGTCCTAATAATTGTACTTAGGCATAATCAATATTGTTTTTAAGAATGCAAGTCGATAGGTCCTAGTGTATGAAACTATACTCTAATACCATATGTAATTCCTCTCCGAGCATTAACCTATTATGAAGAACACAACTTTCAAGAAGAGTAATGTGTGTGTGTGTGTGTAAGAGTTATGCATATAGTTAATACTCAAGCTCACAACAAATACATATGAATAAAGACCATTTAATAATACTTGAAACAATGCAATTACAAATTCCTTACATTCAATTTCAAAGTTTTTGAAAATGTCACAATGCAACAAAATCATACAATGTGATAAAATGAAAGACAATATACTAAATTACATAATTATACAATATGGATTTAATATACTAAACTGTGATTGGTTGTGTTAAAATCAATCTCTTTTTTCTAAAGTATACACATATAGAAACCAATGTAGTACTAAGGCTGAGATTAACTTAATTCGAAGTCTTCACGTATTTGAGGTAAGTGTTCACTACAATTCTTTAAGTACCCCACACTAAGAGCTAGGCATGATCACTACAACTCTTCAATTGGTTATAAGTGGGAATAGTGCTATGGTTGGGATCAATTTAATCCAACATGTTCATGCATGGTAAGATACTAATGGTCTCTAATGAATCAATATTAACTCCTTATTTAAAACCCCTTAGTAGATCATCGTGAGTGATCGAATATGTGGCCTACCCTCATGGAAACATGTAACCTCTAGGAAAAAAACATGCAATTTTCAACTTATTACATACAAAGGAGTGCCATTGAGAAGGAATATGAAACCTAGACCCCCCTCCCCATTAGTAATCCTATCACAATTCTGCATACAACCCTTTTCCTATGTGTAAGATGAATTGACAACTAGTATTCTTGTTTGTGTCCACATGTAGAGAGAAACACATCAAATAGTACTATCCAATAACAAGAAACAATAAAAACATGGGAATCATTAATATCCTGACCCCATCTTTGGTCGAATTATCTTCACTCAATCTATCCATATGCATCTTGGTTCTTCCTTTAACACTTGACAAACCAGCATTACCATAAGATACTATAATAAATTTCATCATATAAACATGTATTCATTTTCAATATCACATGACATCGCTTATCACTAGAAGTTCATATCACTTATATGACTCTTAGACACTCATACATCAATATCAATATATGGCTCAACCTACTCATAGGCCACAATAAGTCATCACATCATATAGAAAAATTCAATACTCTCATATGAGAACAAGAATATCAAAACATAAGACGTGAAAGATATGTGTGTGTGTGTGTGTATACACAAAAAAAAATAATCAAACCAAATCAAATTGGAAATCTAGATCACATCATCCAAAAGTGTATATGTTAACCAATCGAGGTATTCTTCTATCTAAAATTCCCTCAATGGTAACAACACATCATTCAAACAAATGCAAAGTAGAAAAGGCTACTACATACATCTCCTCTTTAGAAAAATCCATCCTGAAGCTTTAAAATGAATAAGGAGACTACTGACAATCTCATTCATGTCCTCCCAAGTAGCTAAATTGGGACTATAGATATCCAAATGGACCTTTACCTACTCAACCAAATGGCATCAATTTTTTTAATTTTCTTAGTCCAGTATACAAATTATTTCATCCTTCAAGGTCCCCCTATCCAACGCATAGAAATTAATCAACTCAATAGCATGAGAGCGATATGAAAGATAATGGCACAAAACATAAATATGAAAAGATCATGTGTATGATCTAAATATGGTTGTAATGCACGATGATAAGAAATTGGTCGCAATCGTTTGGTAATCTTAAATGATCTCTTGTACCACGGTGAGAACTTGGTTTGCTTGCCAAGTTTAACAAAAATATTTTGTTGTCTAACAAGGAAAAATACTTTGTCCCCTTTTGAATAACTTTGATCAATTCTATGCACATCCACACAACTTTTATATCTATATTGAGCTTCCTTCAATCTTTCTCAAAACGTTTTCATCTACCTTTCAATTTCTTCAATTACCTCAGGTCCAACTAGAACAATGTTTTCAAGTATATTCCAACTAAAATTAGTTATATAGGGTCTACCATGCAATAACTACAAATGTGACATCTTTGTCAAATGTAGATAACTTCTTTTGTATGAAAATTTCACAAGACATAAATACTCTTCGTAGTGGTTATGTCAGTAAATTACATGCGTATGAAATGTATCCTCCAACACTTGATTCACTCTTTCTATTTGTTCATTTGTCTAATTATGATATGCCATACTAAAATTAAGTTGTATTTCCAAGGCCTCTTCAAACAAATTCCAAAACATTCCTATAAATATTGAACCTCTATTGGAAATTATCTTCTTTGGAATTCCATACAATCTCTATCTCATTTACAAAAACGCTTTCCGTTTATGGTGCTTGATAAGTATTCTTTGATGGAATAAAATGTGCACTCTTGGTCAAACAATTCACTAATGTCAGGATTGAATCATATATTCTTGACATCATAGGAAATCCCACTGTGAATTGCATTCAAATCACTTCCCATTTCGATTATAATATTTCATGCAACTACAAAAATCCTACTAATTTTCGATGCTCAACCTTCACATGCTAACATTATACACATCTATCCACATATTCTACTATGCCTTTCTTCATTCCATTCCATAGGAATATTGGTTTCAAATATACATACATCTTTTTCACTCTAAGGTGAGCCACATACACTTCTCTATGTGTTTCCCTTAGTATCAACTTGAAAATTTCTTCATTCATAGGTACTTAAATACTTCTATGAGATATCAAGAGTGTTCAATCATTATCCTAGGTATATCACTCAAACTTGGATATTCTAATTACATTATTTTCAATTCCTATTTTTACTTATGCATACCATTCATCATGCTCTTGTAATTTTAGTATATTTTCTCTATGATTCATCCTTAAAGGAAAAATTGAGAAGAAATGAGTTCTTCTACTCAAGGCATTTGTTACCTTGATTATTGTTCTTTTAATGTAGAATACGTTGAAATTATAATCACTAAACAATTATTACAATCTTCTTTGTTTAAAATTAGGTTACTGTCCATAAATATATGTTGAATTCCATGATCTATCTTCAATTAAAACTCTTTTCCTACCAAAAAATGCCTCAAAATTCTCAATGCATGCACTATGGGAGCAAGTTCTAATTCATGTGTCCATAGTCATATTCATGTGGTCTATGCTTTTTTCAAGCATTGGTAATCACCCTACATACTTGCATTAGTTTTCTTTCTAATACTTCTTTCAAAGCATGAGTACACAAAATAAAAATATATATAAATCCATGTCGAGTGCTTTCGGTTTGGGAGTTGTCATCAACAATCGTTTAACCTTGTTGAATGCATGTTCACATTGCTCCATTTATAAAATATTCTTATATTTCTTCTTTAACCCCATGAGAGGATTTGTAATCTTCAAAAATCCTTTCAAAAATCTTTTATAATACCTATCCAAGCCCATAAAGTTGCATACCTCATATATGTTTGTAGGCACTGACAAATTCATTATATCCTCTATCTTTGCTAGATCCACAACAATTCTTCCTCTTGTAATTGTATGACCCAAATAATGAATCATTGATTCAAAGAATATACAATTAGGGATTTTAGCCAATATGACCCCAAGGGCAGCATATATTTGGTTAAATGTATATGATATGTCTAAATGTATATGTACTATGGTCTTCCTAATAATAAATGGGCCACATGTTGAACGTGTGAATAAGTATACATATAGATAGCATGTAGTCATTATTAAGGGGATGTTATTTGGATATATGAGTGTATCTAGGTATTCAGAGGAAGTTCTCTTATTCTTTAAGGATTTTTTGCATAAGTTATCTCTCTTATCTCTATTGAAGTTTTTTTCCACGTTCGCATTGTTGTACATGGTGTGTACTTTTGGTTTATTGTGATATTTTAAGCATTTGGATCATAACATTAGCATACATTATTCTATAAGACATTGCAATACCAACCTTAAATGCTCTTTGTGTTCTCACAATATATTTGAATATATCAAAATATCATCTAAAAACACTTGCACGAACTTATCAAGGTATTGTCAAGACATCTCATGAAACTCATAAACACAATTAGCACATTTCTCGACCCAAACGACACTAATACAACTCAAAATGACCAAAATGCATCTTAAACATTGTCTTAGCGATGTATTCTTCCTTAATTCTCAACTAATGATATCTTGATCTCAAGTCAATCTTTGAAAATATAGATTCCCTTTCATTTGATCAAACAAATTATCAATCATGGGTAATGGATATCGATTCCTTATGGTTACATTGTTCAACTATCAATAGTTGACGCAAAGCCTCCACAATCCATCTTTCTTTTTAACAAATATCACTAGTTCTCTCTGTGATGATATTGATCCGAAAATATCTTTTAATGACTGTGGTTGAGTTATTAATTACATGTGTTAATTAACCATTTATTAAGTTGAATGAAAGAGGAAGAATTTAATGAAGAAGCATAGCAGCCATAAGACAATATATAGATCTGAAATGAATCAATAAGAACAACAAACCATAACAAGAGAAGTGATAACGGAGTTCAACAAGGTTGCCTACATCTCCGGGCCTTTGTCTCAGTGGGGGAGGCTTCTTTATTAATTCTTCAAGGCTTGAAAACTACAGAAAAAAAACGTCAAATGGACTCCATTATGATCTCATTGTCGTTGTGTTTTGCTCGACCTCAGAAATCCAATACAACTGACAACACTGAAAAAGACTGAGTGTAGCTCTCGTAAATGGCCTCCAAAGCTTGGCTAGTTCATTGCCCCCTCTTTGCATAAATAACATTGTTCTTCTTTAATCTGCATAAATTTGACCTCCTAATGCAATGGTAAATCTTCTAGTTAAATAATGTGAGGTTGTGGGATCAAATCCCAACAACCCATGATTTCTTAACTTGAAATCTCCAAAATATACCTTAAAATACGGTTCTATCCATTTGTGGCATAAAAATCGTGAATGAGTGCCTTATTATAAGGTTTGAAAACCATAAAATAAAATCGTGGCACGAAATTATGACTTGAACGCACTCTTTTTTATTTTTTTATATATTTATGATTAATTAACCATATATTACAAAGTTTTTTAACCCATAGCATAAGTTCGTGGCAAGAATATATTCGATGCGTTTTTATGTTTTTTTTTTATGATTAATTAACAATGTATTACAAAGTTTTTTAACCCATGACATAAGTTCATGGAAAAAATATATTCGACGCATTTTTATGGTTTGGACACCATATATTATGGCACAAAACTTGGGAAATACCATATATAATATGGATAATAATAACCCCCAATCTATAATACCCACTTAGCCATATTCGTGGCATAAGATAGGCATAAAGTGCTTTTAATATGGCATATCCAAACCATATTACATATGGTTTTATAACCATAATACCACAACGTGGTATACTATGTTTGTAGTGTCCCCAAGGCCGAGCCCCGGTACAGATCATGTTATATGCAATGGATTGTAAATGTGTTCTATAGGCTGGTGATCCAAGTTTTGTATAAGTTGGAAGGCTTATGTGTTTGTTAGGCCAGGGAGCCTAAGTGTTGAAGGCCAGGAGCCTGCTGATGTACTTGTATGTATGCAGATCAATTAATAAAATATAAACATCGCCAGTGCAGACTGACCACGATGAATGAGTGATGGGGGACCGAGCGTCCACAGAGTGGGCAAGGAACTAGGGGCTGGAAGGTGGGAAAGGGGCTGAGTGATGAGCCTAGGGGCTAAGTCTAAGGGCTTAAACCTAGAAATAATATTTTAATATTTTTTCAAAAGATATGTGCTTTTATCCTAAGTCCTTTTGGAAGGACACGTGATTTCCCAAGTGGTGGGAGGAAGGCGTACGGATGGAATGCATGCAGTTCCCAGGGTGACAAGTGTCAACCCTGTTGCATGCAAATAAAACAGACGAAGTAAGCCGTGAGGGGGTTTCTCATCGATTCGATCCGTCTGTCCTGAGGGGTAGCCGTAGAAGCCAGTCGGCAAGAGACCTTGATGTAATTCCGATACAGAAGGAAAGATGATGTTTTGTTCCAAAGAATTCGTGTACACCCCTGTCCAGTGAGCGGGGAGTCTGTGTCTGTCTCTGAGTAATCTCGTGTGTGCATTTTCTCAACGGGAATCCTGTGTTGGACTCTAATGGAAGAATCCTTGTTGTTGGGGAAAAGCTGAGCTAGCTTGTGCGTGGAGTCCCTGTTCATAAATCATGACCGTGAGATCATCCCGTGACTGCTGAACCGATTTGGTGAAGCCTGTGTCTGTTTTCCCCGTGTGTTGTTGTGACCACGCAGTATTGGACTGCGTGAGGCTTGTTGGCCTGTGAGCGAATCCTCCAGGTGAGAGAGTGCGCAGAGGGAGAAGAGAACTCCTGGAAGGACCCCTGTAGCTGCCATAGAGCCCGGAGACTTCCGGTCTGGTCTGTTCCTGTAACCCAAGGTAAGGGAGACTGGCAGCCGAAGGACTGTCTAGGTGACAGAGAAGGTGCACTATCCCGAGGTGGAACAGGCATGTGGGGAATGAGGGTCTGTGGGCAGTGAGCATGGGAGATTCCTGGGAGAGCTTTCTTCCTGATGGTTGTGTATGAATGAATTCCCTGTAACCTCATCCTGAGTCTAGATTCCTTGCTCTGGGGTGGAGCTCAGTCCCAGCTCGGGGGTGACCCACTGTTGAGCTGATGAACAGTGTGGTCTATGGCTGGGAGGTTTGTGGGAGGCCTGCACTTGGTTGGTGATTTCTACAACTGCTAAAAGATAAGTATTTGAATTATGCTTTAATCATGTTGTGCACGACCGTGCTGTCTTATGAATCATGTTTTCCGTTGTGTAAATGAATTACTATTGAATGCTATGGCTTGTTTAATTGTAGTAGCAACTCTTATATTTTACTCTGAGATTTAAGTGTGTTTAATTGATTAAATGGATGTGTTTATAATTTCCAGTATGAGTTATGTAAAAATCCATGTATAGAATGGTAATTAAGAGGTTTGGAAACCTCGGTAGTGAAAAGGTACACTACAAATTCGTATCAGAGCCAAGGTTTCAACACTGAGCCTAGATGGGCCAGTGGAGCAGTCTTTGGACTGAGAATCCGAAGGGAAATTGAGTCGAGAGGACTAATCTCGGACCAAGGATTGCTCTGAAGTGTCAAGGGGACACTTGACGAGTTTTATTAAGCTCAGGAGGTATAGCGGTGCTACGAAACCGCAGCTAGTGTGGTCTATGACCACGGGGAGGACAGTTTTCTATACCAATGGTGTTAGAACTGTAGGATCTGTTCAGGAGGGAAGACGAACCCTTGTAACCGTCAGATATGGAGAATGTGCACAAGGTTTAAAGCCTTTTGATACTGCACAAAAGTTTAAAGTCAGGAGGCTAGTGAGTCGTAAGATCACTGTGGGATTACTCGTCAACCGTCCAAGTTGACAGAAGTTGCGAAGGGTTTAAGTCCTCATGGGTAGAGGAGAAGTCCTGGAGAGGCATCGAGATATTAGAGTCATCGAGGTTTTTCTAAGGCAAAGAACTGAGACCTTGTGATTCTCGAAATCCCGAGGAGGGATCATAGCCGTAGGATCCCAAGGAGGACACGTGTCAGAATCTTGGAGAGAGTAGGAGAATCGGAGTTCTCGAGTACATAGAGATCTCATCACATGGAATCGCGACCCGCGATTTCGTGACAAGATCTGGACCGTTCATATTAGGGGACACATGGCAGAGATCTGCCATCGGGGAAGTCCCGACAAGGAGTTAGTCCATCGGTGTTTGAAGTTCATCGGGAAATCGGGAATCCCGGTGACAAGTGATTCATACACTTTGAAACTCTGAAACCCAAAACCCCGATGAGGGCTTTGAGTACGGTCACAAGGTAGAGGTCACATGGACCTGGGCTTAACCGTGAAGGGTTAAAGAAAAAAGGCGCGTCGGCATATCGGTAATCGGGATATCGGGGATTCCGTGAGCGTATGCGCTGTGACATTGAAACAGCCGAAACCCCGATGGGGTGAGGTGGAGGTCATATAGTATGGTCATGTGGACCGGAGGCTGAGCCAGGAGGGCTAGCCAGTGTAAAAGAACATCGGGAATCAGAGGATCGGGGGTTGTGAATGCATGTGCATCACGACATCACAAATCCCGAAACCCCGATAGGAGGATTGATCACGGTCATGGGCAGTGGTCATATGGTGGAAGTTTATCTAGGGGGGCTACCGCACGAAGAGCTCATTGGGAAATTAGAACCCAAAACCCCGACGGGAAGTTGACTGCGGTCATACAGAGGTTGGTCGTATGGTGAGGGTATAGCCCGGAGGGCTAGCACAGACGGAGTCCATCACAAATCGAGAATCGGGGATTCAAACCACCAGAACATTGCCGGTTTCAAAACCCCGATAGAGGTAACCCCGATAGAAGGAAGGGAGACCTTGAAGAATTTCTTCTGGGAGGAAAAATTTCCTGATAAGGAAATAGGAGAATTTCAAGAAACCCAAAAAACATAGAGCTAGACAGAGCTCAGAAAACTTGTGAAGTTGAAATGTCTTTCGTTCTTGTTCGTATTAGTTATAAATGTTGTGGATTATTCATGAAGTCTAATGGCCAGACAATTTTTGAATTGGATTGCACAGTGCGTGTTCAGAATACAACAGAGGCCAAAACTCTAGTTAATCAACGCCAAGTATGGAGTGGGGAAGAATGCAAACTACCCATGAAATAGAAGATGAACAGGAAGGAAAGAATGTTAACCAGGGAGTCGAAGGATCGAACTCTAATGGGCATGGAAAAGAGATGGATAAGGAAGGACATATAATGAAAATCCTTGAAGGATTGCAAAGAGAGGCCAAGGAGCGTCGAGCTGATAGCCGAAATCTCATGAAAGTTAAGGACCGGCAAGGGAAATTAAACTTAAAATTCTTGCAGAGTCTAGAAAGAATAGATAAGAAACTTGAGAAGGGAAGAGACTCAGGTACGACAGAGAGTCGTAGAACTCATGGGAGAAGAAGCAGATCGAGAAGTGGTAGCTGACATCACAGTCGCTCCCAAAAACATTCGGACAGGGAGACACACAGCAGTTCGAGCCCGTCCCCTACCCGAAAACATCGAAAATTTAGAAAAGAAGAACTGAAAGGAGAGATGAACAAAATTAAGCCTCCAATATTCGATGGAGAACATAAGAAGGAGGAAGATGCCGAGACCTGGTTGCTTGGCATGAAGAAATACTTCCAACTGCAGAATTATTCTGCCCATGCAGAGGGAAGAATTGCAATGTACCAGTTGAAAGGAAAAGCATCCATGTGGTGGGATCAGTTTGTGCAGGTGGAGCACATTCAAGAGAAAAAGGTCACTTGGAAGGAATTCAAGAGGTATTTCGAGAAGAAATACCTGACTAAAAGATACTATGACAGAAATATGAAGGAGTTCTTCGAACTCAAGCTGGGCAGTATGACCATTGATGAGCATGAACGAAGTTTTCTAGAACTGTTGAAGTATCTCCCATTCATTAAAGACAAGGCTGTTAAAATTCAGAGGTATCTGAGTGGACTACCACCTTCCATTGGTGACAAGATTCAATACGATGATCCTAAGACCATGGAAGAAACCATAAGAAGGGTAAAATTTCTATACGAACAACAAGGAGAAAAGCCTACCTTTCGGAAGGCTTGGGATAACCAGAAGAGGTTTAAGAAAGAACAGAGGCAGAAGGGAAGCAAGCCTTCCTTTTTCAGAAACAGTCCTTGGGGACAGTCATC
>JZKD02S1596711.1:431137-466719 GCA_000966675.3 Picea glauca | reverse complement strand
CAACCAAGAATATAACCCAATAAATTCTTCCAATGCAGTTAAAAGTCTCTTTCCGTATGTAAGTTTTCCAACTACAAATACATATGACATGACGTGGCATATAATACAAAATATGACATCTACACTTAAAACACTACTCTTATTATACACATTTATCAATGATTTAACATCTACAAATATAATACACTATGTCAATACCACTAACTTATTTGTGTTTGAAATATAAATATATAGGTAATTTCTTTATAACTATGGAAACTTTTCGTGGAAAATGGTCCAAGTAAATAAAATTATGACCTAGAAGTATCAATATATTTTTACAAATTTTGGAAGGTTTGAGGTAAGATACATTTCTATTGAAAAGTAAATTACAAAACAAAACCCTTCCTGTAATGTACCTAGTAACCTTTTTACCTTGTTAAGGATACAAGACACTGCTTGAAACCACAACCTTTCAGTGTATTCTTTCTCTTAAACCATATTATAACATACCCATCCCTCGTATTAGGATGAGATCAACATTTTATGGCTTTACCAATTTCCTCACTTACCTGATATTTATTAATTAATGCATGTAAACATGACAAGAAAAATTATCAAATCACAATTAAATCATTTAGTGGATAATTATTCCAAGATTACAATTGAAATCTTAAATATGAAAACAAAATTGAACAAAAGGTAGATAAATTCATCTTATACATAGACAACATTAATTCAACATAATCATAAATTAATCATAACACTTATCTTTCTAGGAACTAACCTCCATATAGTTGAAAATGAAGGATATTCCACTAAACCATTGGCTCTTTATTGTGATTAATCTCTCTCCAACAAGGCCACCCCCAAGTTAAGGCTATGAATCCACAAAGTTTAAAATAACCTATCGATGGATCTATCTCTCTTCACACAACCCATTTCCCATAATTTAACCATTTATAAAGTCCTACAACAATCCCAATAAACCAACACTCTTTCCCAATCATCCTACACAACCAAATGAAAGTGATCCCATTATATACCACATAGTCCCTCAATCTATTCCACTTCCCTCCAAGGATCCATCATAGACCGGTCATGAAATCTCATTTCTGGGGACCCTAGGGCTTCTAAGTTGTAACTAATTTTATTGTAGTAACACAATTTCCATACACAATTATAATTCCATATAGTTTAATGATATCCATTCCCATAATTCTATTACAACATTCATACAATAGCTTGATCTCTAAACAAAACCTCCTCAAATAATAAAAATAAATCGACCTTTGCATGGCAAACATTGTGGAATATATTTGCAATCCAATTATAAACCATATTTCTTCATGGGATGTACACTTTTCTCTTTTTTCCAGTGATTCCAAGGTCAAAAGACTTAGGAAAACATAAAGAAAATAAGTTAGGATTATGAATAGAATATTATTGTCTTTCTTTGGCCCCTTGATCTGCCTAAGCCGCCTTTCGTTCTCCTCTTGTGCTATCATAGTCTCCCATTATTTCATCCTTCTCCATCTTTAGCCTATGATGTATTCTATTTATTATTACTGTACAATTTTTACATATTACATATTTCTTCTCTCATCCATTCATCATGTACAAATATACATTACTATTATAGGAATTAAAACTAGGAGTGTTACACTTCTCCAAAGAAGTCTAAGAAAGACAGTGTTGTGTAGTATTCTAAGAAATTTGTACTACTCCACAACATCATACTTTTTAGGCTTCTTCTTAAGCACCCATTTTCTTTCAATTTCCTTCCCTTCTTTACACAACTCCTACAAATTCCATTTTTGTTTATATTCCATGACATTCATTCTAACTCTATGTCTCACTTCCAATGATAAGTTACATCTTTACTAAGATAATATTTGACATTTCTTCACTCATCATCCATTGAGAAAGAAAAATAAATAAAAATGAGACGACTCATAGCCATGCATATCAAGCCTCTTTTACTCACAACAACTCATACGGAATACAAGACAAAGTTATTTATATGGATGAAATATGGAATAGTACAAATTAAATTTTCCCCCCTTCTTTTCAAATTTCCACATTTGACCCAATGAAAAGTATTCATCATGATATTCATCTCTATATTCAAAGTTATGATCATATGAAATCACACATGATGTAGCTAAGTTTATTTCAAAACAAATTGTTGATGTTAATCTCCATGATATTTTTCATTCTTAAAGATACCATCACAATAGATATTGTAATGTTGGAATCATGAAATCCATACCTTGTAGCCTTCATCTCCTTATGAATAACAAATACAGATGTAATTGACCTATTTATTGTCATTATTCTTCATATTCACATAAAGCACATGCATATATGCTTCACACCCACAAACCCAAGTGCAACAAAGAGCTTATTTCCACTACAAGCTTCCTCTAGTTCCTTCTAGCCTAAAACCAAACTTTGTGACTTGTATGATAATAGATAAAGATATGGTTGTTTCAACCACTTATTCCCCTAAAACCTTTCCTAAGTCAACATCTTCTCTCATTTATATTTCTTTCTAAAATGGGATGTGAATAAGCCTCTTATCAAGGGATTTTTTCTAAAGTCTATGAAGTCTATGTCTAGTATTCTTCTTCCTTGAAATTCATTGGGCTTGGTAAAATTCCTCAAACTCTTTATTCTTCTTCCTTGCATTTCATTGAGCTTGGTAAAATTCCTCAAACTCTTTGGAGAAACTCTTTCCACCATTGATAATGTTCAAATCCTTCAATTTTTTTCCCATTATTCCTTTCAATCAAGAAGATAAAGATGTTAAAAGTTTGAAGACTATATTTTTTCTTACTCTTGAGGTAAAACCATGACTTCCTTCAAAAATCATCAACAAAAACGAATAGATGTGACATCCATATTGATGCAGGAGCATCCTTCCACATCAGCAGATGCGCTAGCGAGCCAACACATAGGCGCGCATTAGAGAAAGGGGAAGGCATCGACCCTCCCATTTTTAAATTTGAAATGTAATCCTATACAAAATTATGTTGTAATGCTAAGTAAAGCCAATCCATACCTTTGTATAGGTAGCAGATAGGGTCACCTGAATGGTTGACTGAAAGAAGGTCTAGATCTTAGTCAGGTATGGATATTCATTCATTGTAAGAAGCCATAGGGGTATGATATCTTAACTGAGACATTGATGGCAATAAGGCAGTAGAGAGGAGGAGCTCGTAGATCCCTCTTTTGTAAGGAGGTATTTGTATCAGATTTGATTATGAGATTTAGGGAGAGGATTCTGAGAGACGAGAGTTAGGTGGAGGATTCTAAGAGAAGAGCCTGAGAAGCTCGGAAGCTCAGAAATAGGAGGTAGAATAATTCTTTGAGAATGCTAGAGAGAGACGAGACTCTACTTGTAGTGTCCCCAAGGTCGAGCCCCGTTGCAAATCATGATATATGAAATGAATTGTAAACATGTCTATAGGCCGGTGAGCCATGTTTTGTATAAGCTGATAGGCTTATGTGTTTGTTAGGCCAGGGAGCCTAAGTGTTGAAGGCCAGGAGCCTGCTGATGTACTTGTATGTATGCAAAATGATTAATAAAATATAAACACCGCCTGGTGTAGACCGACCACGATGAATGAGTGAAGGGGGACTGAGCATCCACAGAATGGGCAAGGGATTAAGGGATGGAAGGTGGGAAAAAGGGGCTAAGTGTTGAGCTTAGGGGCTAAGCGTAGGGGGCTTAAGCCTGGGTATAATATTTTAATATTATTTCCCAAAAGACATGTGTATTTTATTCTATCCTAAGTTCCTGGCAAGGGAAAACGTGCAAAAGGGATGCATGCTATGGGAACACATGCATTTCCCAGGATGACAAGTGTCAACCCGGGTGCATGCAAATATAATAGCCGAGATGAACCATGGGAGGGGGAGCTTCTCCATTCTACTGACTGTCGGAGCGTGAACCCATCCGACCTCTGCAAGAATACCCTTGTACAATACCGAAACCAAAACTGTGAGACTATCCCGTGATTGTTGAACCTGTTTGGGAAGTGCGTGTCTGTTTTCCCTAGTTGACTGTTGCAGCCACACAGTGCTGGACTGCGCGTGGCATACTGGCTAGAGCAAGATCGTGCTGAGCTTGTATATGACCTCTCTTCTAGTAAGAGAGGCGACTGTGGTTGGAAGAGGCAGGTTGTCAGGCTTGTGAGCAAATCTTTCCAGGTGAAAGAGTTTGCTGGGGAAGTGGTTTCTTCCAGAGAGTGCCCAACACCAACTATGGGCTCTGAGACTTCCTGATCCGACCTGTTGCCGAGACCCAGAGAGGGAGGTTAGCACCGAGGGACTGTGTGTGTGAAGGTGTATACTCTCGGGCGGAACAGGCATGTGGGGAATGAGAGTCTGGTAGTAGTGGGTGTAAGATGACATCTTTGGGAAGGATCCTTCCAGATATTTCTATGTTGTTTCCCTGTAACCTCAACCTAGCCTAGGATTCCTTGCCTTGGGGTGGAGCTCGGTCCTAGCTCGGGGGTGATCCACTGTTGAGATGATGAGCAGTGTGGTCTAAGGCTGGGAGGTTCGTGGAAGGCTTGCACTGGATTAGTGGATTTCACCACTGTTACAAGATAAGTATCTAACTATGTTCTTATCCCATTTTGTATGACTGTGCTACATAAATTATCATGATTTCCGTTGTGTATATGAATTACTCTTAAATGCCATGGATTGTTAATCGTAGCAGTAAAATTATATGTTTTTACTCTGAGCTGAATGTATTTCATTACTTGAATGCATGTGACTTTATAATGTATGTACAAATTATGGAGAAGTGCATGTATAGATTGTTACATAGTGCGTTATAAGCTCTGGGTAAGCAAAAAGGTACACTACAAATTGGTATAAGAGCGAAGATTTCGACGCTGAGCCTAGATGGGCCAGTGGAGTGGTTGTTGGACCGAGAAGTGAAGGGAATTGGGCCTGGAGTGGCCAATTTCGGACCTTGGTTTGTTCCAGTGTGTCAAGTAGTTGCTTGACTGTGCTTACGATCTTAGGAGGTTTAGCGATGCAGTGAAATTGCAGTCGGTATGGTCTACGGCCACGGGGAGACAGGTCTCTACACCAATGGTGTTAGAACCTTAATATCTGTTCGGGAGGGAAGGTGAGCCCTCATGACCGTCGAATCTGGAAAAATGTGCGTAAGGATTAAAATTCCTTTGGAAATGGCACAGGAGTGTGGAAATCGCGATACGCGAAATCCCGAATTAGTTAGAAAACGTCTGAGCCATCAGATCTCGACCGGAAAACCCGACAGCCATTGCATCTGTCGAGAGGTGTCTGAAGGTTAAAACCTCAGTGATTAAAGGCGAAAGCCCGAAATAGATCTAGACCGTCTCAAAGACGGAGGACATGTGTCTTGAGATTTTCCATTTCAGGAAATTGGGAATCGCGATATCGGGAGTCCTGGTAAAAAGGGATCAGAACTTTCCATGATGGAAACCCCGGAAAAGTCGTGGACCATCCGATTTGAGATGGCCACGTGTTGTGAGACTACCCGTTTTGAGGATCGGAGATTCGGTAGTTCCGATGACAAGAACTCGGACTTTCGTCATGATAAATCCCGACCATACGGTCGAGACATCAGCATGTGCCTAATTCCCGATGAACGGATGATATTCCTTTGGGAAATCTCAGGGTCTGTAAAGACCGTTCAATGAGAGAAAGATCTGACCGTTGGATTTACGTGGGGAATTTCATATCGGGGATTGGGTGTTGGAAATCCCGACATCACTACAACAGGAGTCGCGAAATCGTGAAACGCGATATCCCGACGGCCAAAAGAATCGTGTGGGGGCCACAGGATCCAAGAGGTGGACAGGTGGCACGTCGTTTCAGGTTTTCACGGCGAGAAGTTCCGAAAAGTTATGCATTTAGGATTCGCGATATTGCGAACTTCGAAACACCGATGGAGTGAGGGACCGTTGAATAGTCAATCGCACGAGTGTATCGGAAAAACGACATATCAAGGATCCTGGTGACAAAGTGTTTATGCATTTTGGAGTCATGAAACGCGAACCTCGATAAGTGGGAGCCAGCTGTCAGCCAGTCGGGATTCGGAGAATCGGGAATCGCAGGGACAAGAAGTCCATGCATTGTGAAACTCCAAACCCTGAAACCCTGACGAGAGGTTTGACTACAGTCACGGGGTAGATGTCACGTGGACCAGGAGCTAAGCCAAGAGGGCTAACGTGTGAAGGATGCGTCGATATTCGGAGAATCGCGAATCCCGAGGACATGGGAATTTGGACATTGGGAAGTTCAAAACTCCGATAGGAGGTATGACTGTGGTCATATAAGGGGAGGTCGTGTGAACCATGAGTCTATCCCAGAGAGTTAAACGATATTTCTCCAGTACCGAAACTCCGAAATACCAAAAATTGAAGTTTTGAACACCCTAAAAATATAGAGCTGACCAGAGCTCAGAAAAAATTCATGAAATTGAAACACTTTATTAAACTCGATTGTCACGAAAGATGAGGAATTTTCAAGAAGACAAAGGCTCGACAAATTCGAGTCATCTGCACATTATATTGCAGAGGACTGACGAGTGCCAGAACAGTTTGGAAATTGCCTCAAACGCAAAGAAATGGGAGAGATACATAATACTTCCAGTTCAAGAAACTTATTTAAAATGAAATGTCTTTTATTTTGTTCGAATTGGCTTATAAATATTGTGGATTGTTCGTGAAGGTTTAATGGACTAACAAACTTCAAATTGAATTGCACAGTGCGTGTGCAGAGTTCAACGAAGGTCAGGATTCCAGTTAACCAACGTCGAGTATGGAGTGGGGAAAAGTGTAGATTAACCCTGAAATAGAAGATGAACAGGAAGGAAAGGATGTTAACCTGGGAGTCGAAGGATCGAATTCCAACGAGCACGGAAAGGAAAAGGATAAGGAATAACACATAATGAAAATCCTTGAAGGATTGAAAAGAGAGACCAAGGCTCACCGAGATGATAGCCGAAATCTCATGAAAGTCAGGGACCGACAGGGTGCATTAAACTTAAAATTTTTGAAGAGCCTGGAAAGAATAGAGAAGAAACTCGAGAAAGGAAGAGACTCAAGTATGACGGGGATTCGCAGAAACCATCGGAGAAGAAGTAGGTCGAGGAGTGGTAGCTGACATCTTAGTCACTCCCAGAGACATTCTGACAGTAAGACACACAGTAGTTTAAGCCCGTCCCCTACCAGAAAACATCGAAAATCTGGAAAGGAGGAATTGAAAGGAGAGATGAACAATATTAAGCCTCCAACATTCGATGGAGAACATAAGAAGGAGGAAGATGCAGAGACCTGGTTTCTTGGCATGAAGAAATACTTCCAACTGCAGAATTATTCTGCTCATACAGAAGGAAGAATTGCAATGTACCAACTGAAAGGAAAAGCGTCCATGTGGTGGGATTAGTTTGTGCAGGTACAACACATTAGAGAGAAAGAGGTCACTTGGAAGGAATTTAAGAGGTATTTCGAGAAGAAATATCTGACTAAAAGATACTATGACAGAAAGATGAAGGAGTTCTTCGAACTCAAGTTGGGCACTATGACCATTGATGAGTATGAGCGAAGTTTTTTGGAACTACTGAAGTATGTTCCATTCATCAAAGATGAGGCTGTTAAAATTTAGAGGTATTTGAGTGGACTTCCACCTTCCATTGGTGACAAGATTCAATATGATGATCCTAAGGCTATGGAAGAAACAATAAGAAGGGAGAAATGCTTATACAAACAACAAAGAGAAAACCCTACCTTTCGGAAGGCTTGGGAGGACCATAAGAGGTTTAAGAAAGAACAGAGGTAGAAGGGAGACAAGCCTTCCTTTTTCAGAAACAGTCGTCAAGGACAACCATCGTTTAAAGAGCCGAGAAGGACTGAAGAGGGAGCACAAAGACAGAGACAGGTGCCCATTCAGTGTTGGGGCTGTCAAGGAAACCACAAGTGCAGACATTGTCCCCATAAAAATGGTAAGGCGAGAAATGTACATAATGTTCAGCAAGCTGAAATAGTGGAAGATATGGGCAACAGAATGTCGAGGATCTACGCAGCCCTGGACAATAGGCAAGTGGAATTTCAATCGCACATGATTGAAGTGGAAGGTATGATCAACAATCGACCACTTGTTATTTTAATTGATTCAGGGTCTAGCCATAGTTATGTAGATCCTAGAGTGGTGGAAAGTTTGCATCTAACGAAGAGCAAACATGAGAATTCTTGGTTAGTGCAGTTAGCCACAGGGACCAAGAGGAAGGTCACTGAATTGGTTAAGTCTTGTTCGGTGGACATGAAAGGAATGAGCATTAAGGCTGAATTGAACATTCTGCCTTTAGGCTCATATGATTGCTTAATTGGGATGGAATGGTTGGACCAACACCATGCCCTTCTGGATTTCCATAACAAGAGGTTCACATGTCTAGATGAAGAGGGAAATCAGGTAACAATCCAAGGAGTTCCCAGAGTCGTGGCTGTTAGAGAAATCTCAGCCATGCAGCTGAAGAAATGTTACCAGAAAGGCTGTCAATTATTTGCAGCCCGGGTGGAAGAAGTATTCCAAGATGTGGTCTCGAATTTGGAAAACCACAAGGTACTCAAAGAATTTAAGGACGTATTTCAGGAGGTGCCTGGACTACCTCCGGAGAGGGACATCTATTTTTCTATAAATATGATGCCTGGAGCAGCCCCAGTTTCGAAGGATCCTTATAGAATGAGTACACCAGAGCTGAAAGAGTTGCAATTGCAGCTCGAAGAGATACTAAAGAAAGGTTACATTCATCCCAGTGTGTCATCGTGGGGAGCCCTAGTCCTATTCGTGAAGAAGAAAGATGGGACGTTGAGGCTGTGCATTGACTTTCGACAGTTGAATAAGGTCATTGTCAAGAATAAGTATCCTCTGCCGAGGATTGATGATCTTTTCGATCAGTTGAAGGATGCAAAAATATTTTCGAAAATAGATCTCCAATCTGGATATCACCAAGTGAGAATAAGGGATGAGGACATCAGCAAGACCGCCTTCAGAACAAGGTACGATCATTATGAGTTTATAGTGGTGTCGTTTGGATTGTCCAACACGCCTGTTGTCTTTATGTGTTTAATGAATGGAGTGTTCAGAAATTATCTGGACAAGTTTTTCATAGTCTTCTTGGATGATATCTTGGTGTATTCCAAGACAGAGGAAGAACACGAACAACACCTTGGAATGGTGCTGCAGGTGTTGAGAGAACACCAGCTGTACACAAAACTGAGCAAGTGCTCATTTTACCAAAAGTAGATCCATTACTTGGGACACATTATATCAGAGGAGGGGATCGCTGTGGATCCTAAGAAGGTACAGGCCATTTGAGAATGGCCAGCGCCAATAAATGTGGTGGAAGTAAGATCTTTTATGGGTTTGGCAGGCTATTATAGGAGGTTCATAGCCGGATTCTCAAGGATAGTGCATGCTATCACTTCCTTGCAAAGGAAGGAGAAGAAATTTCAGTGGACTGATGAATGTGAGAGCAACTTCTAGCGACTTAAGCAAATTCTCACTAATGATCCAATCTTGAGGATTGCAGATCTAAACAAGGATTACATAGTGTGCACAGATGCATGTAAGGAGGGTCTGGGAGGAGTTCTCATCCAAGAATGATTTGTAGTTTGCTATGAATCCCGGAAGTTGAAGGAACATGAGAAGAATTATGCCACTCATGATTTGGAGCTGGCAGCGATAGTCCACGCACTGAGGAAATGGAGACATTACCTCATGGGCAAGAAATTTGAATTAAGAACAGACCACAACGGTCTGAAATATTTATTTGATCAGCCAACCTTAAATGCCAGGCAAATTAGATGGTTGGAATTTCTATGTGAATATGACTTTGATATCAAACATATCAAAGGGAAAGAAAATAAGGTGGCGGATGCACTCAGCAGAAAAGTGCATGAATTACATGCTACAGCCATTAGCATGTACAGAACTGAGATTAAAGACATAATTCTTTAAGTTGCAAATGCTAATTTGCATTACAAAAGACTTGTAACAAAGCTACAACGACATGAGAAACCACAAACCAAGAAGCTTTGGAGGAGGAGAGACAACAACTGCCAAATTGGTTGTAGGAAGAAGTCTGGACCGTTAGATCAACGTCCATGGAAGCGAAGGGAGAGCGCAGAGGACGGAATAGATCCCAACTGTAGCATCTGAGCGCAGAGGATCGACAGTCGTCCGATCAAGGTAAAGTGTAATGGCTTTAATTCCTTTGAAAGTGCACAGAAGGACGAGATAGCCGAAGTCCCGAAGTGAATAGGGACCATCCATTGTCTAGGGTGACATGTGGGGAAAGATCTAAGACTCTAGAGAAAAAGTACTTAAGAAGTTCTTGGACAGGTAGGGAGTGAAATCGTCGAAGCCTGAAGAGTTGAAGTGGATAAAGGTCGTCAGATCAAAGGAGAGACATGCGTCAATAAATCATGTATTTTGGTGGAAATCACTTCGGAAGGAACGGGTGTGTAGGATTTTGAAACTCTCGAAGTCTGAAGAGAAGAAGAGAATATGGATCATCAAATCTAGAGGGATGTGTGGTGATAGATCGTGAACTCCAGGTGAAATCACTCTAGAAGCAAGCGAAGGAGGAGAATTTGAAATTGTCAAAGCCCGAATAGTCGAAGCAGCTGGGGGTCGTTGATCTGTGAGAGGCACGTGTCATTAGATCATGGAATCCAAATGAAATAAGTTCGAGATAAATTGAAAGTTGAGAGTTGAAATCTCTGAAGCCTGGATTGCCGAATCAAATCACGATCGTTGATTTCAAAGGGACACGCATCGATAGATTGTAAGGATCTGAGAACATGTGATCCGAAGGGAAGGAAGGAAAGGAGGTAGATTTGCGTCGTCCATTTTCTATGGACAGGTGTCAACAGATCTTTCACTTCAGGAGATCACCATTTCAAAGGAAGAACGAGTTGAGAGTTGAAACTCCCGAATCCCGAAAGGAGAAATCAATCATAGTTGTCGATTGAGAGGAGGAAACACGTTGATAGATCAAGGCGATATGGGAGTGCACAAGGAAGGAATATAAAGGAGGTAGATTGTATCTGTTTATCAAGAGGCATCACCCAATATTGAAGATCAATAGTCACCCTTTATTGCGGGGAAAGAAAGTGCTCGGACTCTAAAATTCTTAGAGTGAGTCACAATTTAAACCATGGTATCGCCAAAGGGATACATGGCGCTTTGTAGTGAATTGCGGGGAGAAAAGCGGGTTGGTCTCAAACCACTCTTGGCCACACCGCAATCACATACTTATGTGAGGTCATATCCTAGGGCCATATGCAAGAAGGGGCTAATGAAGAAGGAACTAGCGCCTGAAACTTGACATTTCAGAAGCGCACATGAAGAGGTCGCAGGTATCACAGGACCTACACCAAAATCCGAAAGGGGACTTGTGTAAAGTTCTTTAGTGTCTAACAGAGGCATGGAGAGTCGATCTGACTCAGCATATTGAAATATCCTAGACTGGGAGGTCGCAAAACCCCTAAGAGGGGAGGGGGGCTACATCACATATACCCACAAATATCTAAATAAACCAATTTCGTCATTTCTGGGTATTTTTATTAAACATTCTTATGTCTTTTCTAACCACACAAGATTTATAAAATTCAAAACACTAAATTAAATTTCTAATTCCACATATAATATTATTCATGTAAAACTCTTCTTGACACTTTTCACTAATATTCTCTATTAAATAATGTTGAAACCTCATGCTTAATGTTTGCGATGATTCCAATGATTTGTTTTTTTTTTCTAATACTACATTACCACTAAACATGACTTTCAATCACATCATATACAATACTCCAAACCACACACCTTTGTCCAAGACCATGGCCCATCAGTCACATCATATACAATGCTCTAAGCGACACTCCCTTGGCCAAGACCATGGCCCATCAAACCAATATACAACCTCCTTTTGTAAATATTTTACTAACACTTGCATCATCCATTTGAATGAATAACAAAAAGTTCCATCCCAATAGTAGCACATGTTGCACATTAGGAATGTGATTTACCATTCAATCTCTTTAGTTGATCTTTACAGCTTCATTTTCAAAAATTTCATAGCTGAAATTATCTTCCAGAATAATATGACATTCATGCAATTCTTCATACTCGACTAAATACTTTGTATGAACATTCTTGTAGAAGGAATCTCCCGAATCAATCAACCATCACCCATGTTCGGAATTTGGTGACAAACATGTAAAAGAGAGACATGAAGGAGGAAAGATAAAATTTAGAATAGCTACAATTGTATGAACTCAACACAAACATACAAAAATAGAATACAAGACATAACTCAAAATCTGTGGCTCTAAAACTTGATTGATTCATTGCTTCTATATAGATAGTTAAATACACAAAAATTATATTCTAAAAAATCCCCCTTAATTACTATTGTTACATGATTTATTGTTTACAACACCTAAATTCTATCTATGAAACTCAAACACATCTTTTTCGAATGGTTTTGTAAATATGTCAGCCAATTAGTCTTTTGATCTACAAAATTCCAAGTAGATTTCTCCATTGTTTACAAGCTATCTAATAAAATCATATCTAGTATCAATATGCTTTCTTTTCTGAAGAAAAACATGGTTCTTTGACATATATATCGTTGAGCTATTGCCACAATACACTAGAGTTGGTACATCTTTTCCTTCTAGAAAATCACCCAATACTCTACCTAACCAAATTGCTTGACAAGTTGCTTCTGTGGTTGATACATACTCATCTTGACAAGTTGCTTCTGTGGTTGATACATTACGTAGTGACATCCATGAGAAAACCATTAATTTCATTTTTATAAGCGTAATAATTTCCCATTTGATACCCACGTAGCTTAAAGTGACGAACACTTAAAATATTCAAGCCATTCACTTAAATTAATATGGCACTATAGAAAATTTCATTATGCCATGAGGGCCTCCAGCCTTAAAAAAACAACTGATGACTCTTTTACCTGTAACAACAATTAATTCAATGGCATGTGACCATTCAGAAGGACTCTCCATCCTCTAATGGCAGGAAGAGCTGGAGACAATGAAACGATGGAACTTAATGCGTCGAAGTTAATTTAATTCTGCTCTATGGGCTTCTATTGGACAATTCCACCATTTGCTTTATGGTGCCCGGGCGTTCGACGACATCGAAAATGGCCTTTCTTGTTTCACCCTCCCTCGCATGCAAAATGACCATTGAAGGGCCCAGAGGCCTTCAAAATGAGAGGGGGACATTCATTAGTGGTGTGGTGTTGTTCGGCGTGGCCTCGCACCCTGGATATCCATTAATGGGAAGAAGAAGGAAATTCTACTGTAACAGAGAGCACAGAGGAAAATGACGACGGAAGTTTCTATAGAAACGCCACCATGGCCAATTATAAGGGAAATTTGACGAGTCATACATATCTAGATTTGATTCTGCTATTTTGTTGATTATGGCATACCACTTCGGGAGATTCATTCTATTTTTATATCAACTTCATGGGTTGTTTATATGGCAAATGCTGAGGGTGCGCTGTACATTTACTGTTTTTGCCTTTCCATTTCATCGCGATTCACCTTGAAAAATTGGATAACTTTAAATAATCTCCAAACTTGGGCCACGTCGTATTTAATTGTGGCAGTTGAAGACCGTTACATAGGGTTTAAACTTTAAACAAGTATTCTAAATTGGCTATTTAAACTGCAAGGCTTTCTCCTTTTCATATGATTTAGTGTTTGGATAATTAGCCCCATTGTCATTCATCAAATTGATTATCTTATCTAAATTGTTCCTCCTCTGGCTAAGCAAGAGATTTCGAATACAACTTTAGATATGGCGAACAACTTGAGATGGGTTGCAATTGTCAGTCTCATATTCTTTCAGCTTCCAATGTTACCTGGCCATTGTAAGAGTGTGATGCCCATTGGTAGAAAAGGTAAGCCAATATAGATAGCACAATTCCCAATTTTTACATTATATTTAGTCCGTTCTGATACATTCAGTATTGGGGAATATATATAGAACAATTCACAGTTTTTACTTAATATTTAGTCCGTTCTGATACATTTGCAGCTACAAATTTTTAAATGTCTTTTTATATTTAAAATGTTGAACACATTGAGCTATGGACACAGGAATGGAAGGGTGGGAAATGGTAGCTGCAAAAGATTACCGGGAAATAATAGATGAAGCTGTTGTTAAATACTCGACTCAGGACCAAACTCCGCGTGAGGTTTTTCTCGAAAGCAATAACCAAATTACTGTGATTCTGATTCTAAGTTCTTATTTCGTCCCGACCGTCTAAATTATTACTAATTACTTCACAATTATAACGCAGATTGATAGCAGTTATGAGTCTGTTACTCTGCAAGATGAAACCGAAAGAGAAGACGAAGGATCGACAAATGTAGAGCGCGAATTCGAATCCAAAAGAGCGATTCCTGGGGGACCAGATGGTCAACACCACTAATCGATTATGAATAAAATCCCACTAGTATTATAAATCCAGTGAGAGTATAATAATGTGTTGTTTACCAAATAAAAATGTTTGCGGAATCCTTCGATTCGTCCATGTTTTCTGGTGTTGACAATGGCGATTTTCTGCAGTCGAAATTACGGTAAAGGGAGTAAGAACCTCAGTAACATCAAACTCGATTTCCATGTTTCGTACTTCATCTTTAAAGAATAAGAATGGAATGTATCTCTTTTGGATTTAATTAGTGTTATTACGCCGAAGTACACCTATTGATATGGGCACAATTAATGATCTTTTAACTTTATTTAACCTTAAACCCTAATCTGATGAATGTTGGCATATTCTTAGTCGTCCTCCAAAATCAATGGGTCAGATTTATTCATAACTTTCTTGCATTTATCAAGGCATCTGTTAACATGTTTACTTTTTAACATTTACCTAATCACATTAAAAAATTACTGTAAGGATATGTAAACCGTGCAACGAAACGTTTCATATTGCAGATACCTTTCAGCATTCCCTGAGTTAGCGGCTGTGCTAGTATATATACATACAGTGTTGTCTGGTTGTTGTTTTAACAATTTTATTTTTTATATTTTATCTAGTAATATAAATTTCTATGAATCACTATTTTTGTTATTAAAAATCTATTTTTAATATATAAATGGATTTAACAAGCTGAAAAAATCTCTAAAAACACTTAAATTATATAAAAATAATCATTAAATCTACTAAATTAACAATTACTCTTACTCAAATATCCACTAAAAAAATTCCTCATTTCATAAAACGTTTATCATACTGTTACACTAAATTCTGAGAGTATGTTTTACATTCATTTGATTTGCCCCGTAATGTTGTACACGTCGTAATGTTGTACACGTTGTGCTTAACTTTAGTTTAGACATTACATTTAATAATAAACAGTATTACCATATTTAATATTTAATTTTATTTATTTATTTATAAAAACAAAAATTTATAAAAAAAAAAATTTAAATTTTGTTATAAATGATTGGATTTGAAAATTTAAGTGATTGAAATTACTTCTTTTAAGTGTTTTTAGAGCTTTTTCAAAAAAACCAAATTTATTTATAAATTCAAAATACAATTTAAACAATAAAAAAAAATTAAAAATTCTCCAATAATTATTTAAATTTCTATAATATTATTCAAAAATACAAAACTTAAAACATTTAGAATACAATAATAATTAATAATTGGTTGAAGTAACATTGGAAATCAATTCTCTTAATTGGTTGGAAGTATCACTTGAAATTGCAAAAACATAAGCACTATTGAAAGAAGAAGATATATCAATTAAAAAATTCATCTGTCTTGTTAAAAAAAATGTATTTCTTAAAAATAAAGGAGAGGCAATAATATTTAATTTCATCGCTTTCCACAAAGCATTAAAATAATATACTTATGCTCTTTATCGACGCCTCCTGATCGTCTCGCTACGTAAATCAATAGATTATAAACAGTTTTTATTTTACAATTTCTTTAATGGTTGACTATCGTTACACCAAATTCTTTTAATTCTTGACAGTCATTTTATTTCGTTTTATTTCTCACACGCATCACACTAAACTTAACATTGATTTGATTTACATTGTGTTGTACACGTTTGAGTACTAATATTATATATTATAACTTTATAGGTTACACATTGAAGTTAACAATAAAAAGTATTGAAATATTTAATATGTGGAATTTGATGGAAAGATCATTAAGAATTACTATATGGAAACTTCAAAATATCATTAAGAATTACAAAACATAGTCACGATTGAAAAAACGGAGATATATAAATTAAAAATTCCATTTGTCTTATTGTAGAAAAAAAATAGTATTTTCTTATAAAGGAGACGCAACAATATTTAATCTCATTGCATTTAATGTTACATCAAAATATTAAAATAATATATTTATAATCTTTATCCACCCCCATTTTGATCAAAATATTAAAATAATATATTTATAATCTTTATCCACCCCCATTTTGATCCTCTCGGTATACAACTCAATTCAATATAAACAATTTTAATGTCTTCATTTTACAATTCTTTAATGGTTGACCACTCTATGATGTTTTTCTAAACTATCTTTACATCAATTTCTTTTAATTCTTAAAGTGTAATTATATTCTCTATTGTATTTGTATCAGAAAAGGTTTAATAGTTAAGAGGGTCTAATGGTTAAGAACATGCATTTTTTTCTAGAAGGTCATAGTTCAAATCCAAAAGCTGGTAGGGTATGCACACAGTAGACTTTAGCAATCAATCAAATCATTCAGAGTGAGAGAGTCCTTTGTCCTAGAAACAAGGGGGTCTCATACACCAATTTGGTGTCTCTCTTGGATGTGACCTTAAAATTAGATTATTATATTATTATTACTTATGATGTTTAATTCTTTTTAGCAAGGGTACTTTAGGGTGGGTGAAAGCTAATAATGGTCTCCAATGAAACATTAATGACAATGAAAACATGGAAAAACAACAATATGTTAGCTTGGAGGGATTATTCAATGTACTTTTACAATGAATTTGAATATGGTGTAAAAAGATTAAATGTAAGAAACTGAAATAGTTTTCCTAATATATAATTTTTATTTACAGAATTTATGAATAACTATGTGAAATTTGAGTTTTTATAAACGTGGTATGTTATTTTTTAAGCAAAATATACGTATATGTTTATGTTAGTGTAGGAGTTGAGTATCTTAACGATGTAATTTTTTAACGACCCCCAAGTGAACTAAGGATCATTACTACGTGGAAAACACATAAAAATGAATTTTTTCTGCTTACTAAATTCTTGTAGCTTACCAACTACGAATTACACAAAGATTTAACTATTGTATGATACCATCAATTAAATGTATCTTCCACATCCTAAAAACAACATGAATGCAATTTAAATAACTCAACAAAATAGCATATAAATCGTTCTCAAACACAAAGTTAATACACAACAATTAAACTCATATTGCAACACATAAACAAGATAATCCACTTATCTCTTAAAAACGGTTGTACAACCAGTTGCTTCGGATGGATGTTCCACCCATTCATAGACTTAATCTTCCAAATATCAACAAAAAGTCACCCACGAGCTAGGGTTAGCAATCCATAAAAGAGGGTGGTCTCTCACTGTCCACTCACAACTCAAAAAATCCCACAACCCACTTGTATTTTCCTATAGCTATCTCGATTTTCCACCACCTCTTTTCCTCTCAACCTTCCTAACCCAAGGAATGTACCCCTTTAGTGCTCTCAATCCATCGAGCATCTCGTTATTTTATCAGGGTCTCTTTAGCACAAGTAACAATGAATCTCTCTACTGGGAAACTCAAGGAACCTCGTTGTTATGAAAACTACTAGGAAAAACAGTAACAATCACTTGGTATTATAGTGCAACTCACATAGGGGTTCACTCTTCAGGTCTGAAAATTCGGCTCTTCAGTCTTCTTCTCCAAATACGCTCCATAATTTTCCCTCCACGTTTTTTTCCAAGCCCTCCAATCTCTCTTTCTTGGCTCTCTTCTTGTTGTTTATGCAAAAACATTGTCTGTCCAAAATTGTTGTAACTTCCCATATGAATTTATATCCTTTGGTTTTCTTACTTGACTTACACACTTCTTCAAGTTGATTGTACTCAAACAACATGCTCACAATAACTATGGGATATGGCTTCTCACGCCCACTCTCTTACATGCATTGAATGATTGGATTTGGGAAAACTCAACAACAAAATAGAAGGTTTGTGTACCAATAGTAATTTTATGAAGTGGGTTGAATTAATAGACATTGGTAATCCCCCCCTTGGGCCCCTATTAGACATTCTCTTTGACCCTTCCCTCTCTCATGGATTAATCATCCCCCATCTTTGTCCATGCCCCTCAATAGTTGGCATCACATTTTATTATTAAAAAATAAAAAAACAATTCACATATACATCGCTTGGTCGTAGCCACACATTATATCTACATGAATCATTAATTAAAATGGGGATTGTAGTAGAGATGTTACATTCCCCCTCCCCTAGAATTGTGTGTTTTCCTTGGTGGACACTATGTCAATATACATGAACAAATTTACACCATAATACTAAGAAATTAAAACAATTATGCAATTTTACAACTCAAGTAGTAGTTCCAACCAAAATATCTTATTCCTCTCATCTCGCTAACCCAAGGATTGTACCCCCTTCACTATAATAGAGGATCATTGTCCCAAATGCGTGTTGTTGATGCGTCTATCTCAATGAATGAATGGTAGACTTTCTGTTTATTTGCAATTCTCTGTTATTTCTTGTTCTTCTATTTATGAATGCATTTACATGGGTAAATGTATGCATCTGTGAGATTTTAAATAAGTTTCAATTGTTTCTCTTCTAGGAGCAAGTGCAAGTGTGCATAGTGTTCTCAAGGGGTGCGTTGACAGAGTCTATTTCGACTCGTCATCTCAGAAGAGATAACAAGAATCTTATGCATGCAAGGAGTGCATAATGTCCGCAAGGTGTGTGTGACAGAGTCTATTTTGACTCAGGGAGTTTCAGAGAGATAGCTTGAAGGAATTTGTCCACAAGGAGTGTGTCACCGAGTCTTCTGACTTAGAATCTCAGGAGGAATAGTGAGAACCGTCCACAGAATGTCTGGATTTCAGAGGAGAACCTGTTGCAAAGAGTGCATAGGCTGGAATTCGATGAAGTGTTGAAAGGAGTATTCTAAGAAGACAAAAGTTCAAAAGGAAGAACAAGCTCAGGAGGAAGAGTGGAGAGAAATATTCAAAAGGAGAAGTCCTTTAAGGTTTTCCAGAATCAACAAAGAGAGATCCATTCAGAAGGGATCAGATTCGTTCCAGATCATCAAATCTGGGAGAGGTTGCACAGAGGTTAGTCCTGAGGTGTTTCGGCATTTTGAAATTCATAGAAACTCAAAGTGTTGAAGAGGTGGGATCGTTGAAGTCACAAGGCGAATCTAACTGGTGGTTGTGAGGAGACACATGGTAGAAGATTAGAGAATCCAAGAGTTAGAGATCTGGAGAAAGTGACTGTGGAGTAATTAAAGTGTCACGAAGTCATGAAACTCGAAGTAAAGCTAGACTGTTAGATCCAAGGAGACATGTGGAAGACACCCATGAATTCAGAGAAGGTTGTTTTGGAAGGAAACAAATGAGGAGGATGTAATATCATTGGAGCCCGAAGTGGTGAAGGGATTGGCCCAAGTTTATAACTCGTGGTCACATAGGAGAAATAGTCTAGCACGAGACTAGTACTCATGAATCGATGTTGCCAAGCGCTAAAGAGCAGAGTTGCAAGTAGTATGAACTTGTAGGTGACATCAAGGGGACCTGTGAGTGTATAAATTGATCAGGGTCTGTTGAAGGCCCGAAGAACCAATTATGTTCAGATATTTTGAAGATCCAAGACCGGGAGGTCACAAAATCCCCAGGAGAGAAGGGAGGGGGTTTTCCATCAAACAGAGCTCAGATGGCTCAAAGAGTACCTGGACATCGTATCTTGACTATTGATGATCTTCAGAAGGCATGAAGTTGCTCACAACCATCCCAGTCTTCAATTCATCAGTCAGATGGTCTGTAGCATAATCTGCAACACTGTCTAGACTAGGAGTTTCTGCAATGCTGAGTTAGGAGCAAGATTTGAAACTTTGATAAAAATTTAGAAATATTTAATGAAAAAATCACAATTATTCCTTTTGAAAACACGAATGTTGAAAAAAATGAAATGACATGACATCACTTTCATAATTGAAAATGATGATAAAGAGGGAGGGTGTACAAAAGATGTGCTACGAAAACTACTAGTGAGTTGGCAACGTACTTGAAGGGATTTGATTTGACTCCCTAATAGGTAAAGGGACAGAGTGGAGAGGTTCAAGCATATTAATGGAGGTAGTGACATGTTAGGCTTGTGGTGTCATGGGGATGGTAGTGATAGTTGTCAAATCATAGGAAATGGACCAAGGGTATAAACCATAGATGTGAGTCAAATATGTGAGCCAAGCTCCATCCTTCCATTTATTTGAGCTAACCTAAGAAAACCATAAGCAGAAAATGAAAAACAAACCTAAAAAGACTAAAGGATAAAAAATTAAAACTTATGGGAGAAATTTTCCCATGACAACTTCATGTGATAACAGTATGTGCGATAGATTATCTCTCCCTACATTTAGCTTCCCTAGTTTCACTACAACCTTAAAATCATACTCCTATAACAATAGTATCCATATGCATATTCTCCCTCAAACAATGGCTTGTTGACTAAGTATTTTAATGCAAAATGGTTTGCGTACATATTAAAGTGAGACCCCAGTAAATAATGTCTGAACTTTTTTAGTGCATAGACCATTTCCAATCCTTCTCGTTCCATGGTAGTATAATTATTCTATGATATGGACAAATTCATACATGCAAAATCAATTGGATGATATATGTCTCATTCCCCTGGTTGAGATAGTATTGTGCCCAAAGCTATGGAAGATTCATCTGCATGTACATGGAACTCTTTGTTCCAATTAGGAAATATCAGAATCAACGCGATTACCAGTTTCTTCTTTAATATGTCCAACCCCTTTTGACAATCCTCGTTCCATTGAAACTTTTCTTCCTTCTTCAGTAACTTTTCCATCAGTGTTGTGATATCTGTGTATCCCTTGATAAACTTCCTGTAATATCCTGTATGACCCAGAGTTTCCCTCAATTATATGACTAACATAGGTGGTTCTAAATCCATAATTACTACAATTTTTTTTGGATCCACTAGTAATCCCCGCTTGCAAACTACATGTCCCAACAAAATTCCAAATGGTGTGCAAAAAATACACTTCTTCAAGTTCAGTGAAATATGACACTGTCTACGCCTATCCAACATCATCCTGAGTACTTATATATGATCCTTTAGTAGAAAGACCACAATTCAATCACCCTAGTACACTTGAAGGAACTTATGGATAAATTATTTGAACACTGCAACCACAACCCGGGAAAACACCGCAGGGCCATTCTTCAGTCCAAAGGGCATTACCGTATACTGATAACTCCCCCACTCTGTCACAAAAGTAGTCTTGTGTCGATCCTCCTGTGCAATTTTTATCTGATGGTACCCTGAGAATCTATCTGTAAAAGAATAAGTTTATTGACCCCCTACGTTCTCCAGTACCTCATATTTGAATGGTGTTAGGAATGGGTCATCTAAACACACTTCATTCAACTTCCTTAGATCCACATAGATACTGATTTCTCCTATATTCTTGTCCTATACAACCATTGCATTGATCCACTTGGATTCTTCTATCGGTTCAATAATTCATGCGTTCAACATCCTGTATAGTTCAACTTTCACCTTCTCTTTCTACTTTGGATTTAACCTATAAGGCCTATGTCGCACTAGATTAGATCTTGGTTTTAGTGGAATATTCATCTTCCCTAAGTCTCCAACTATCCCCTTCATCTCTGAAAATGTCTTCGGGAATAGGTCTTGATATTCTCGTAGTAAGTCTACGATATTCTCTACTGTCTCATCACTCCAATAATATCCTATCTGCACAAAATTAGGATTCTCTATCATCCCAATTTTTACCTTTTGTGTATTTATAGGTTGGGTATATTCTATGGATTCAAGATCTGGCGCTTCTATTGGTCTTTCTCCTTCTATTTCAGGTACTTGTACATTCCTGGTATCTTCTTCATCATGTTCTTTCTTAGCCACGTGGTATCATTCTAATAAATCATGGGAAATTATATTGGCTATGTGCACACTTCATACTGATACTACCTCCATTGTCCCTTCTTCTGAGAAGATCTTACTTCAAATAGCATGTAGCGCTACATCAATCATGTCATATAGTATACTCAATACAGTTTCATCTTTCATTATCTATCCACAACTCCTAAAGAATTATGTTAGTGTCCTTACCTTTTCAGTTGGTTTCTCTAGCATGTCACGATATTCTACATGAGGTGCAAATGATGTTGATGCTCCTAACTCATGTCCAAGTACTTATTTTCTTACTCCTTGATATGTCTCCTTTTCTTTATGAGGATCAAAGGTTGGAAAGGGCCATGTTGACTTCCTTACCCATTTCTCAGTATTCTTCCATCCACTCATCATATCATATCATTTTCTATCTCCTCTGCATGTAAAAAATGTGATTCTTGGTCCTTCATTGCATTTTTTGGCTGATATCTTCTGCACATTCTGATTTTGATTCTGGTTCTAGTTACCTCTAGCCTGTTATTTCACAACTAGTTGAGGATAATATTTTCTCGCATCATCCAGTTCTTTTCATTATGTGCACGTTGTGCATGGATTTGGAAAGTCACGGGCCGAGTGTCCCATTTTATTACATTTATAACATATGATCGGTCTTATTCCTCCTCTACCAAAATTTCCTCTGCCTCGACCTCTACCAAAGTTTCCTATGTTCCCTGGATTGAAACCTGTTTGATTATTCTATTGCAGACCAAACCCTTATGTTGCATCATTCTCCTCCTGAATCTTGTACATATCCAATGTGCTCTCCCTCATTAAGTTGAACACGTGGAAATAATTCTCTTCATGTCCCAGGGACTTGTGAAAATTGAAAAACAAGTTCCTTGGTGTACTCTGATACTTTTGTAGTAATGGAAACACATTGGGATGATGGTCCCATCGCTTACATATCTCACAATACCCTCCTCCTGGTAATGTATTCAACACTCCAATTGACAAATACTTTGTGAATTCTCAAGATTCATCCTTGTGATGGCCTTTAGTCCTGCACTTGGCAAACCAAAATTTCTCTAATTTATCCTTCCCCTTTGTAAATTCTTCTAGTTGAATCGTCAATGAAACCAAATGCCTATAAACTTGCGTCATCCCTCCATTGTCTCCTATAAGAGATGATTTCAATTTCATTGCAATTTCCAGCACCTTGGGTTGTGATGCAACCTTTTGTTGTATAAATGGCTTGCAAATTCATGGCAAAATACCTAAAATAAACCATTCTTGATGATATTGATCATGGATATGGAAATTTAGTCTACCCATCACATCCTTAAACCTCTGATCAAATTCCCAAATCGACTATGTTTCTACCTGTTTAATTTCCCTTAGTTCTACGATGTACTGTGACTCCGACTTTGGATTCTTGAACTCCTTCAACAATTATTCTCTTATCTCTTTCAATGTCCTAGCTTATCCTATAGGCACGATACTTTCCATATTCATGTACCAGACCAATGCAAAACCTCTTAATTTTGTTTCCATTTGTGCAATCTTCACAAACTAATCTTGTACGTTCTTAGCGGCCCAAATTGTTTCATAGACAAACAAATGTTGTTATGGGTCCTCTTACCCCAATTTCTAGAACTCATTAAGCTTAAGAGTCTTATCTACCCCTACCATGTTGTTTTTTTTATTCCATCCTCTTGGTGATGTCAGTTGACTCAGATTCTAACTCTGACATTGCACACTACTTCCAATGTTCTTGTTTCTACTACTATGTCCTCCCTGGCTAACTATAAGTGCTTTTGATAAGTCTTCAACCATTATATCTAATTGTGGTGATGCACATGGGGTCGTGGATTCGACACAGGACTTAGTTTGAGTAGGACTTAACACTTCTTCTATTAATGGACTAGACTGGAACTCCTCTTCTTCTCCTCCTATATATGGTATCTCCATGATTCTGACTATTGTGTAAGGTTCTCTCCCCTATGGCTCACTATGTTGCTCTCCTTTCTTAGCCCCAATATTTTGCCTCTTGTACCTCCTTCCTCCATGCAATACTATGAACTCATATTCTTCATTTGATATACCCTCTCCTTGCATCCTAAGTCCCTTCCTTACTTTTTCATTGCTTTCTCCATTCTCTCATGTTCTGAGACTATCATATTTTCATCCCCAAGTTCTCCTATGTGTGTGAACCCCTTTAGCAGTCAGATTGTACTGTCATCACGCACTTGTCACACAACAAAATATTTATCCATGTACCTAACGATTTCCTGAATATTCCACGTTGACCTTTGAAAACGTCCCTGTATACAATATTGTATGATTGGGTACAAGCTATTGAAAATTCTGTAATATATCCTCCTAGTATGTTATCCAACCATAAATCAACTACACGAGTAGTTGTGTTACTTACAAAATTAAAATTTGTTACCAAGTCAGAATTCCAATTCCTTGGTGTTGCATTTATGTACCTTCCAGTATTCTCCACCAATCTTTCTAGCCACTCTGTGAGAATAATTTGAAACTCTCCAAAGAAAATTTCATGTAGATCTATATACACATACCTTTGCATCCACTTCTTGTCAATCATCTGAGGAATTATGTTCTCTTGTCAAGCAAACTCTTGTTCTTTCCTTTCCAACCATTCTAATATCTCCTTATGAGTCGGCCTAAAAATAATTTCCCTTAATCGCAAATTTCGGGTCTCAGCAACAGAACCATTTGTTGGTGTTGCACGCAGTTTGTAAGACCCTAGGTTCAAGTTATATATGAGAAAAAAAACGCACCAGACACTGGCCCTTTCAGCATCACCCACTTGTGCAGATGAAGTCTCACCCGAGGAATCTATTGGGACTGCGAGAACTGGGTTTCTGCAATAGTGAGGGACTGGGAGGTGACCATTCTGTTCATTCTTGCTTATAATTTTTGTGTGCATAATTATGTCCTTGTTCCTTATTAACTACTTAGTGATTTTAGATTCATACTATCATTAAATTCCAATCTACCACATAACCCGTTAGTGTAAAAATAGAATCCATTAACATTCATATAATAAACATGTAACACAGGATGTAACGTGGTTCATCCAACTCTGAGCTATGTCCATAATGACTAGCTTCTTTATTATGTGTTCTTCAATTTATTTTGTCTTTCGCATTGTGCTTACAAAGATATATCATGATTATCTTCCTTCTCTCTAGCGTAGACGCTCTGCAGTGCAAGACTCTCTCTCTGCATCATGTCTTACATTCAGACATTGATTCCTCTCCTTTACAAACTCTCCTATCACTCTTCTTACAAAAAATATCTCTTGACAACTTGGAATAGACTCCACAATGCAGCTCGAGAATAATCATGCATAGGAACCCCTATTCTCCCAACCCATTAAATATTTATACATAATATTTAGGGCTTAAAACCCTATTTGGTTCCTCCCAAAACCCTATTACATTGTATGACAACTCCACTTTACTGGATATTCATCTACTTTCACTTTATTTTTCGTCTGCATGTTGTTTTTTCACTTTCACTAATTGTTCTTTCCTACTTTTGCACGTCCTTCCATATTTATCCTGTTGATCTGTCATCCTTCATTTTTTCCCACTTTCTTCTTCTGATTTATTCTTTGCTTTATTCATGCTTTATTCCTTCTAATGTGTGTTGTACTTATGAACGTGCCTCTATTGTTCACTGTCATCCTAGATGTGCCTCAGCTACGCACTCCCTAATATTCCTTCTTTTCCTGTGCACCTTTGTTGCACACTTCTTACATAATTTGGAGTTTTAACAAACTTACATCCCAAAACTGCATGTCCAACATAAGGATTAGTTTTTCTACCATCATGCATTGGTTAAATTAATTGTTTTAGAAGAATCAAGAAAATTTAACTAGACCCGGGAGGACGTTTTTGAGAGAAATGTGTTTAAAGAAGGAAGAAAAATGGATGCAAACCTTGAAATTCATGAAATTCCAGAGAGTTGTGAAAATATTGAAAGTCATGAAAACCATAAAATTCATGTAATTCATGATATTCATGAATATCCTTGAAAGGATGTAAACTCTGAGGCTATTGATATAGGAAATAAAGATGAAAAGTTGTCACAAGAGGAAGTTTCTCATTCATATGTAGATGTCATACTTTCAAAACCAATAAGGAAAATAAGAAGTCTCAGTTCCAAAACCCTGTTGTCGGTATCTAGCATAATTACAAGGGGTGTGGCCAGATATTAGCAGAAAATTCAAGAACAATTATCAAAATCATCAGAGGTAATGGACAGGGATATATCATTTCAAAATTTTCCCAAAAGACCTAGAATGAAGCTCAATAATGAAGGAGGATGAACTTAAATCACATATTTATGAGAAATATCAAACTCTTGATGAACACCAACTCTTGATGAAGAAAATTTGGAAGAACAATAGATTTTTCTGAAGTTTCTAGATTTTACAGAAAATCAAGATGTAGAGACTCAAGAAAAATCTATAGACACCTTCATTGTCACATTGATTGCAAAATTACAGATGAAAAAGAAAACAATAGTAAATTGAAGAAAATAATTCATGGGCTAGAAGTATTGGACAAATCCATTAAAACAAAAAAATGAAAATATTAAAGAACAAAGCGCCAAAGTAAGGGAGTGATACCAGACACTCAAAAATAAATATACAACTCTAAGACGGAAATACTCCGCAGTACAACTCTCCAGGGAGAGGAGACTTCACTCCTCGCGGTGGATACAGAGGAGGAGGAGGAGGAGGAGGTATGGGTCGAGGCCGAGGACAAATAATCTGTTATAACTACACGCAGCCAAGACACTTAGCAAGGGATTGTCAGAATCCTTGCACAACCTGTAGTTATTGTAACTCTTTTGAGCATGTCATAGAAGAATTCCCTGTGCTACTGGCTAAGCTTCAGGAAAGACGAGGAACCTAACAGAACCCACAAGTACAACTGATATATTTTGAACCTCGTGGAACTAAACCTAGAGTCGTTGTCATTACTCGAGGAGGCACTGCTACAGGAGGGGATAGAACAACCCAAAGAAATATCACAAAAGAGTTAGGTATCAGGAAAGTCGAGGAGAAGACTCAGGCTTTTGATGGAAAGAAAGAAATATGAATCTTTGAGGAAGCAATACATGAGTTCAAGAGGAACCAAGGACCCTCATCTAGAACATAACCAGAAGTAAAAGAGTATGAAATGCCTCAGGCATTTGATCAATCAACTACACATAAATAAAGAAAAGAGGAAAGTACACTCATCGATTTTTTGTACACTTGTCTTAAACTAATTCAGGATGAGAAAGATGTACAAGAGTTACATAACCTAATCAGGTAGTATGAGCTAGGAAAGGTAGACCCCTTGCTGAATAGGGTAGTACACCATATTGGTAAGAAGAGAAGAACAAACAAAGAATTACATTTGAATGCTCAAATAGGAGAGTATGATATAGACTACGTTGTCCTCAACTTAGGGTCGGAGTTCAATGTCACGACGAAGCAAAATTGGGCACTGATGGGAAAACCCAAGCTGATATAATCCCCTATCAGGATTCACATGGCTAATTAGCAAGTTGTTAGCCCATTTGGACGATTGGAGCATGTCCTCGTGGACATCGACGGAGTTAGAACCCTCACAGACTTTGAGATAATTGAAATTGTTGATGATAGTTGCCCTTAACCTGCATTACTAGGAATTGATTGGGCCTTCAACAATTCTACTATGGTCGATTTAAAGAAAAGATGCATGACAATTGAAGGAGATGGACTTAGGTTCATTGCACCCTTAGATCCAAATGAAGGTCCACGGTAAACAGAGCCCATCAAAGAATAATACTACGCATATGAGATGGAAAACATCTATAAATTAACATCCAGACAACATGATTATATAAACCCTATTGTCGATGGGAATCTAAGCTAGTGAAGTGACAACACATGTTCATCAGATTCAGAAGAAGCATTGGAGAACTGGCAGAACCATATGTATGAAGTATCCACAAGGAGATGTGCTCGACTTACTAGAGAAGTCCGTTGGATTGGTACAACAACAAGTAACTTACCTATCTTTGATGGTTTGAATCCTTTAGAATCCTTCTTGATGGACTTTGAAAAAATTGTACCAGCAAAACAAAGGTTGTTGGCTATGGACAAGGCTCTGAAAGCTACACCAGCAAGATGGTGGGGGACACATAAAATCAATATCACAAACTGGACACAATGCCGAACCTTGATGACAACATGGTTTTCAGCACAAGTAGGAAGCTATGAAGTGAGGTACACAGGTCAAATTTGCCCAAAGGACCATGTACAAATTCAGAAAGAGGCCTGGAGTGACATTACTTGAGAAAAATAGGTACACAGATTCATTAACACGCTAGACACAACCCCTATTAAATGGTACCTTCAAGCAAAGTTGTGCCTTATCACCGTAGATTGGGAAGGTATGCTTCGGAATTTTGTAACCACCTTTTTGTTTGAAAGTGAACTTCCCTCAGTAGATCAAGCATTAAAGATTGTGAGCAAAAAAGTATTTAAAGATTCATCCAGCCTCCCGATGGAGCAATAAGAGGATGAATGGACTACGCCATTCTAGAAATTACAAGGATGTTACAACATTAATGCCAATGAAGATGATGATCCGAGGAAGGTAAACATTACTGAGACAGAAGGCCACAGGATTGTGGAAAGACCAGGAGTTGAACTGCCATTCATTGGACAACTGATCAATATAAAGAAAGTTACTATTGGGACAGAGAAGACATCGAAGCTTGCCAATGCCAAAGATTACTGGGATGTTGCTACCATTGACAAAATTACAAAATTACTGCACGAGTATCAAGACTTGTTTCTGACCAAGTTCACTGATATGAAGGGTATCAAAGGATCTATCGGAGAAATGAGAATACCTTTGAAACCAAATGTGAAGCTAGTCAAGCAAAGAACCTACAGGTTGAACCCGAAATATAAGAAAAAAGTGAAGACCGAGCTTGACAGAATGATGGAAGCAGGGATTATTGAACCTGTCGAAGAGTTGGAATGGGTTAGCCCTATGGTAGTACAAGACAAGAAGACAGGTGAGATTAGAATATGTGTGGACATCAGAAAGCTGAATGATGCATGTTTGCATGACCCCTTCCCTACACCATTCACAGATGAAGTATTAGACAATGTGGGAGGCCAAGAGGTACATTCTTTTACAGACAGGTTTTCAGAATACCATCAAATCCATATTGCCAAGGAGGACCACCACAAGACCACATTTGCCACATAATGGGGTTCTACCAATACACAATGATGCCATTTGGACTGAAGAATGCCCCAACCATATTTTCTAGGGTGGTGGTTGAAGCATTCAAAGAATTTTTTCATAAGTTTTTAGAAGCATATTTTGATGACTGGACTGTTTTTAGTTTGCTAAAAAATCATGTTGAATGTCTGAAGCTAATGTTGGATAAATGCAGGAAATGTCAAATTTATTTGAATCTGAAGAAGTGCATCTTCTTCTCACCATTTTGGAGTATTATTAGGTCATATTGTATGCAAGCAAGGATTGTTGGTGGACCCATCCAAAATTGCAATTATAGTTGATTTTCCACCTCCTAGCTCAATCAAACAATTGTGCATTGTGCTAGGACATACTGGCTATTACAGGAAATTTATCAAAGGATATCCTCAGATTATTGTGCCAATGGAGAAGTTATTAAACAAAGACTGTCAGTTTGGTTGGACATAAGAATGCCAGTAGAGCTTCGACACACTGAAACAAAATATGGTGATAGTGCCTATTCTGGTCTTTCCAGATTGGAGCAAGGAATTTCATGTACATGTTGATGCGTCTTCCATTGTATTATGAGTAGTATTAGCACAACCTGGAGAAGGGGACATTGATCATCCATTAGCATTTGCCAGCAGAAAGCTATCTACAGCTAAAATCAATTACACTACTACAAAGAGAGAAGGATTAGCCATGGTGTACGCGTTGCAAAAATTCCACCAACTATTTTTGTTGTGTTCTTCTTCTTGACTAGATTTAATGTCAATGGGAACATTCTATTACTTTTCATTTGGATTTTTGCAATAAGTAAATTGCTTGGGAATTTATCCATAACCACAGAGTGATTATCTTCCATGTAGATTATGTATCCCTTTTATAACAGTGGTCCTATACTCATCAGATTATGCTTCAGACCAGAAACATAATATACATCAGACATAATTGTCTCTTCTCCTTGTATTGTTAAAATGTTTATACTGCCTTTGCCTAAGACAGTGACTTGGATATCTATTCCAAGTGTAACCTTGGTCTGGAATGACTCATCCAAACTAGAAAACAGTTCTATGTTTCATGTCATGTGGTTACTGCAGCCTGATTCTAAATACCATATGTCACATGGACTTGCTTGAGAAACATTGCATTCAACTGGTGACACTATATTAGGAATTTCTTCTACGCTAAGCACAACTACAACATTCGCCATAAACATAGGTCGATTTTGGTTATTTGCGTTGTGTGGCTAATCTTGACTTTGCTTGTTCTGATTATAATGTCTCTTTCTGCACTCATATGCATAATGTCCATACTTTTTACAATAATGGCATTGAATATTTGATTTGTCAATTTTTTGACAAGTTGACTGGATGGTACTTAGATTTTGACCTCTTCCACCAGTATTTCCAGGATTTCTACCGCATCCACTTCTGTCAGAACTTCTTCCCCTACCTCTAGAGTTAGCCCTCCCCCTTCCTCTTCCACGGATTATAGATGACTGTGTGGAAAAATCATTTTCTAATGACATATTTGACCTGTTCAATCTATGTTCATGATTGATGAGGGAAGCTTGTAGTTCATCTAGGCTGAATTGACTCATATCTTTTCCTTCTTCTAAAGTTACAACAAGAGTATCAAATTTAGGAGGAAGACTTCTAAGAAGTTTCTCAACAACGTTTCTATCATCTATGGTTTCACCATGATACTTAATATGATTTATCAATCCAATGATGTATGTGTCAAATGAATCTACTGTGTCTGAATCTTTCATTGACATGGTTTCAAAATCTCTTCTAAGAATCTGAAGTTTTGCAGTATTTACTTTGTCCATACCTTGATAAGAGGTTTGTAATAGGTCCCATGCTTCTTTGGTTTGCTTTGCTAATTAAACTCTTGGAAGTATGATCTCAAGCATGGCTTGATGTATGTAAAACATCACCTTTCCATCCTTCTTTCTTTGATCTTTCAAGACATCTTTCTCAATTTGTGTGAGGGAATCATATGATGTCTGATCTATTGGTTCTACATAGCTATTCTCGACTATATCCCATACATATTGACCTCGGAACAAGGCCTTCATGGTCAAGGACCACATATCATAATTCTTGCCTCTAAAAGTGGGAGGTTGCAGATTTGAGGTAGAAGCCATATTTCACTTTCAACAAAGTTTCTACTCTGACAAACTTGTTCTGATAGAACTTGCTCTAATACCAATTTGAAGGAGAGAAGGGGTGCACATAGTCTACTCTGCACAACACAGTTAGGAATATTGTGCACCAAATAGGCTACACAACAGAGTTCTCAAGACCATTGTGCAGTGTGTTAGCACCATAAGTCACCCTTGGATTGCGACAGAGATAAGACTAATACCCATTAGAGTTTTATGTCACAGGTTGGTATAAAAGGGTCAAACAGACGTAGGCCCAAGAGAATATCGCTTTAAGTCATAATCCCGGACCAGGCAAGGCATAAGAAAGTGAGGTCTTGATCTAAATCCAGTCAGGAAGTTGAGTTTAAAATGAGTAGAGGGAAGACTTGGTGATAAAATGTAAGGGTCTGCTATGGACATCCGATCCTCTAGCAGCCTAAGGGAGAAAAAAATCAAGAACAAAATCCTCTTGGACCCGAAGTTTCAGACGCTAAGATATGCCTAAACTACATAGTTATAACAACACGATGGTCAAACCTACATCACAATTCTACTATAACAACTCGACTGGATCCTCCAATTCCGAGATACTTAGTGTAAGAGGGAAAATATAACACAGGAAACTGATTAAAACTGGTGAAAATATTGTAGTGATCAAACCTACATCACAACAACATAACAACCCTCGACTGGATCCTCCAATTTCAAGTGTCTTAACACAGTTTTTACAGAGAGGTGGGAAGAAACTGACTTTCATTAAACAATAAGTCACAAATAAAGACACATAACCAAAGGAACCAGTGCCTCATCAAAACTTTACAATACAAGAGCCTAGCTCAACCATCCACCCCTTTCAAAATATAAAAAATGAGTATATATACTCAGAATTGCTAACATCCCCTAGGGATGCAATTGGACCATTTCATTCAAAGCTTCACATTTCTTCTCCTTCTGTCAGACTGCAGAGGATTTCCTTTGTCAGATGCAAATCTAGGACAGTATGGGATTTGCATGAAAATTCATGACAGGGTGACCTTGGGCTGATAGCCCGCCTCCACAACCAGTGCTTCCATGCTTCCTATTTATGGTTGAAACGAGGTTTCAACCACCTTCTTCAACTTCATTAATTTCCCTCATTGAGATCAGGACAAGCCCATACATCCATGAATGCTATTAGGAAGCGCTCCTGACTTGTTGAGTTAAACTTGGCACCTTGAAACCATGAAGCCTTCTTTTGCTGCTAATACAAATTCCCTCGACCCCCTTGGCGTGGCCTTTTTCAATTGCCCCACGTGACTTCGGGCTGTGACCTCACGTTCGTCCTACATGATATTTCGGGGCTTCTCATTTCGGGAATTTTCACCCCATCTTGGCTTCAATATCGCGATTCCCGAAATCGCGAAACGACTACTGAGATCGACGATCGGTCCTGCTTCAAGATGGACTGCCACAATCTTTCCCCTGACCATATGAATTGTCGGCTATGCGATGAGTGCTAGCCCCCTTTCCCGGACCTACTTCCTTTGTGACCAGGCACTAGGACCGTGGGCCCAATTCCCGAGGGTTTTCACGATTTCATGTTTCGAGAGAAAGAGACGTCGCTCCTGTGAAACCTCCGTTTAGTGAAATTGTGAAATAGGGATTTCGCATTTCGGGGTTTCGGTCTATGGATTCACTTATCGAATAGAACCCCAAACTCCCAATTCTCGATCCTTCGAGGTAGCCAATGTTAGATCAACAACCCTCTTCTCCTCAAAATCGGACGACCCAGATAATTTTGTGACTTTACGCTTCATGAGTCATCGAGACTCTACCTTCTTTCTTTCCCAACTCACAAAATCACAAAAAGTTGATCCAACGGTCCAACATTTTCCTTTGATCAACGACTGTGATCTTTTCGTGATTTCACATTTCGGGAGTCTCCGATGTGATCGACTCTCGACCTCCTGATTCGCAAAATCACGACTATGATGATCATGTGTCATGTGTCCTCCCTGATGGACGGAAAAAATCTATTCGTGACTTAGACCATCGGGGATAAGCCCTTACCTCATTTCAAAACTACCGATAGTCATTTCTACGAAACTTTGGATGACTGCCACCTGTCCCGTCAATATCTATGGCCCAGATTAAGTCTTTCCTTGATCTTTGATCTTGGACCTCTACCTTGGCACTAATCTTCAAGAAAATTCACAGACCTGACTATTAGATGACCGTCGATCTTCTCCATCGATGGATCCTCGTCGTTGAAAATTGATCTTTTCCCGCTTGCTTGATTTGTGTTGGTATTTGACCACTCTTAGTGTCGTAGACATTGACAATGAAGACTTTGACAACATGACTTACATTTCAGAAAACAAAGGCACAATGATGGAGGTAAAGGGAGAAGTGATCTCCTTTTGGAAGAGATAGAGAAACTCAAGGCCGATATTTTTCAGGCAATATTGACAGGGAGAACTGGTCGATCGAAAAGGATGAATGCAATAAAAGAAAAATACACGCTGGGAGGAAAAAGAAAACTATGATTGGGTCTGCAAAAGGGGAAAAGACAAGCAAAATCACAGACTTAGGTAGAAACCACAAACCCTCAAGGTCTTGACAAGTTTATGTGATAACATTAGGCTCCATGGGGGATGGAATGCTCCCTGCGAGTTGCCAAGAACCAATAGTTCCAGTGCCTTAGTTGTTGGGTTATGGAGTCTAGATCAATACTTTCACACAAGAAAACAGGGAAATATGTATACACTACTCTACTAAAAAAAAAAAAACACATGGGCTTCGTCAGAGCTTATCTATTTACAATCCTAGGTGAATACATTTTCACAAAATGCTAGGTGAAAGAAAACATCCACAATAGCCATTTCAGTAACTTCCTAACTGGAAGCTCCTTTACTCTATCGATTATTACTAAAAGATGATGCAACCATGACATAAGAACAGTTACACCCTTCATCCCCTCTTCAAAGGCTAAAGTTGAGATGAAATAGGGAGGCTCCAAGATATGAAGCAAATGACACTCCATGTACTTGTTGACAGGCTCATAGAATGAGTGGAAAATCCTGCGAAGTAGGTAGCAGAAATCTTGCTCTGCTCCACAGCTTCTCATACAGGGTTGAATATCATTGGTAGGTACAAGGAGATGAGAAGTTGTCACAGGCTGATTGATCTCAGGCGATGGTTGCTCACTGACCGACTTTGGACATAAGATAAAATGCCCCTTCTGTTCCTCCTATGGTTCTTCCTCTTCTTATTCCTGGCTCTCCCAAGGGTCAGATTCATATTCATCATAAACATGACACCTGGGAAAGATCTGCTCTTCAAACTATTGCTCAATGATTTCTGCAGACCTAGGATAGCTAGTTTCTGCGTAATAATTTTCATTAATGAATAGAGGACATGGTTCTGCTATCTGTTCTTGGAAATTCTCCCAAGGAGGAGATGCTGGCAGGGGTATGGAGAAATACCACTCACGAGCATCTCCTTCTAATGACGATCCAGGTGGATATCGGGGGCCACCCACCTTTTCCAAATGTCTCAAAACAGTTTTCTGGCCATTTTGGCAATTTACTATTTTTAGCAGGTTTTCACTTCTGGGGCCATTTTGAGGGCCTAAATGAAGTTTTTTCAAGATCTAGGTTCTCAATGATATCTGAAGGCATGATTGAGGCCCCAAAATGAATCTCCTCGATGATACCTTTCCAACGAGCTATCACACGCCTAAAACGAAGATCGTATGCAAAAGTTACGACCCCGGGAAGTCGATGCACAAACTTACCCAAACGAGGCTCACATGACTTTTGGCGCTTCATCTCCTAGGGTTAGGTTTTTGGATGTCTAGGAATTTTGGCATTCCCGTCTATTGTAAAAGGGCCTTCCGAGCCTCATTGTAACCATCATC
>JZKD02S1596711.1:358751-390866 GCA_000966675.3 Picea glauca | reverse complement strand
TATGTTGGGTTAACCTTGACTTGGTGAAAGAGTTAATGAGTTAAATCTATTTTTTAGGTCAAAGAAGGTGGTTTTTTAGGTCCATGTTTTTTGGGTATCCCATGGTATTATGTCCATGGATTGCATGTAATGAATCCTATAAAAGGCTTGGTGAACTCAATTGTAAATGGGCATGGAGGTAAGTGGTGAAGGCTTACCTGGTCGGCTTGGTCGGATTTGGTCAAGGTTGTTTGAATGCAAAGTTTGAGGTGGAGCAGTGTGTTTAGTTTAGAAAGGTGTGTTTGTAGAAAGGTTGATGTGTTGGTAGGTCAATCAAGTGTTTGATAATATATGATGAAGGTAGGTTCATATCCATGGTACTTGAAAATTATTGCAATAAAGTTAGGATTGAATAGGCATGTTCAGTAATGCCAAGTTACGACAATAGTTGTGGACAGAAGCAGTTGTGGTATCTGGTAACTTGGTCACCATCGGTTGCAAAAGAATGGCATATTCTGGAAGAGGTATGAACAAGTCATCTGGTAATTACTTAAATGTGAAATTATTCAGTTGTTATCCTTGTGTTTTTTATCAACATTCTAAGTAGGACCTAGATCAAACATGTAGATATTTGATATGGTGATGATGTTAAGGGATGCAGACTATGGGATCCTACTACCCACAATATCATCATGGATAGAGACACAATGTTTGATGAATCTCCTTTTATAAAATATAACATAGTAAAAGATGAAAGGTTCAAAGCATGACTAGTAGTATAAGGGTATTTGGAAGGTATTGATTTAAATGAAAGTCTCTCACCAGTTGTTAAAATCTTGTTTCTATTCATGTTGTGTTAGCAATAGTTGTGTTAGTACATCTAGATATTAAACCGTTTTACATGGAGTTTTTTGGATTATTAAGGGGATGTATCTGGAATAACTAGGACGGTTAGTTCAGAATCGCAACAGAATATTTTTTTTCAAACTCAAAAATCATTGTATGGCTTGAAGCATGCCAAACAAATGGTACAATATGTTTGATTCCTTCATGGTTGAGGTCAACAAGTTGGATCAATTGGTTATGATGTTACGAAGGATATGGGAGCAGAAAAATAAATCTTAGGCATGGAAATACATAGAGACGGGAAGGATGGTAATATTGGTTACCACAATAGAAGTATGTGGTGAAGATACTCAGGAAATTATGTATGAATAATGTGAAACCGATAAAATTCCTTTGGATTTCCATTGTAAGTTTTCTTCAGGTTTATGTCCTAATTGATGAATAAGAAAAGGGTTATATGTCTCAAGTATTATATGATAGTAGGAAGTTTGATGATTGCGATGGAGAAATGGTCATCATTTCACAAGAAATTAGTGTTGTCAATAGACACATGGAAAAACCAGGTCAGGAGCATGGAAATGAGTGCTTCAAACATAGAATCACTAATATCACCTACAATGGTTGTAGTGATTTGTTCTGTGGTTATGATTCATGATATTTGGACAACTGCATCGGTTTATTAGATAGGTTAATGATGGAGACAGAATGGTCCATACTGGAGTGAATCGTGCAGGCATGTTCATGTAACGATATTGTTAGATAATTTGTAGAGTTGTGATGGTGTTTGGCTTCTCTTGGCTTGCAGAAAATTTGATGAATTAATTAAGGGCATGATATATCAGGTAAAGTGTTGTCAAGGTGGAGATTGTTGGAAACATGCCAATGAATTTCCTCATGTGGTCACATACACATGCATGTAACTATGTTAATGTGCATGCATGCAATATATTTGTGAATTGTTCGTGTAACTATGTAATCTATTCATGATCAGTATGTGTAATTGAGTGATAGATGTTATATATACGATCATATCCATGCAGGTGTGAGTGCAATGACATGCAATGTGTAGTCAGTGTGTGAGAGAAATATGCAATACTGAGGTGTTTTGTTTATGAGAGGAGAGGATGGTTGTATGCCTGGGTTGGCTAATGTAATTCTCCCTTGAATAATAAGAATATTGAATATCATTTCCCGTGGTTTTTTTCCTCATTGGGTTTCCATATAAATCATTGTATCAATTGTGTGTTTGTTTTTCTTGGTTTTTTCTCGGTTTAATACTTCTTGTTTATGCTCTGTTTTTCTTCCACTACCCAACACTTTTGACTAATTATTTCCAAAAAAAAAACTATTGTAAGTATGCAACTTACAAATCATGCCCCCATCCTAAATGAAAGAAACGTAAGGCCCTTTGCAATTAAATAAACAAAAACTCACGAAAAGAAACCGTTTGATGGGGGGGGTTTAACAATTTGTTTTCATTTACAGATTCTTATAGCTCGACATCAAAATATTGAGTTCAGGGTTTAAGCATTGGGATTAAAATTTAAATATCGCAAATTATGCTACTGCATAGACCAAAAACAAACGGGAACACCATTCGCCACACTAACCATAGCTATATATGAAAATATGTGGATTATTCATTTTTCCAGGCGGTTCCAAGGAGGTTTGACCCGACAGAGCACCAAAACCCTGTTATCAATAGTCTTTAGGCTCGTGGACAAGATAACAGCCTCAAGCTTCTAGAGATTTCCTATCTCTCTAACATTTTGATGAAAATACTCACCATTAAATAATATCCTCCTTTGGTTTCCCTCAAAAGAGTGGCCAACAAGTGCAACCATGAGTGGCACCATTGCTAAACCCTCAAAAGAGATGCCAACAAGAACTTTAAACTCAGTAATACCTAATTTTGTAGTAGAGGAAGGCTTTGAAGTTACGAAATGAATGAGAGAAATGAAATGGTAATGCAATGCATATATGATCTCTTTTGTTACATTCAGACGTCTTTCAACTCGAGTTATAATCCAAAATGGAAAGTAACTAACAAGAATACTTTTGGCATGAGATCCATATGTATGCCCTCTTTTGATATGATATGATGAAATGAGACACCTGGTCTCCCATGCTCTAGTTAAAAACTAGGTTTGCATGATGTGGTCGGAAAATACCACCCTTAACTGTCAGTCAGAAGTCCTGCAAGAGTTTTTGAAAAACGTTAAGATTAGAATATGCATTCCTTTGGCATGCATGCACCTTATATTCCCATGCATGCGTCGGATTGGATATTGATAAATTGCTATAATATGAGAAATTTTCCAAAAGAAAGTTCCATTTAATCTTAAACATTCATAGAGATATTGGTTCCATATAGTTCCACAACGGTTCATAGGCCTCGATGGTTTTGACCGGGTTCTAATGCCATATGTAATGAAATTTCTAGCTATTGAACGTTTAATCATGAAACCAATACATTGGATATAAAAACACTTAACTTATAACCATAAAATGTTAAAAGATAATTGCATGTGATCATATAATTCATGAGACATAAGAATTGAAGACTTCAACTTACTTGTAATGCTATACATGTCGATACATTGTGCCTCAAAATTGATCCAACATGCCACAACAATAATGTGGGAGACAATTCTCCTTCCAAACAATCCCCTCAGTCATCATGATTGAGAGCCCTCGAGCCCTCAATCAACCTTTGAGAGCCCTCGATCCCTCAATCAACCAACTATGTCAGCATTCCTTCATGTGTGTCAATTGCACCAGAAAAATACACCTTCCTTTCTTTTCCACCTCTGAATATATAGATTCTTTCTTATAGGTCCATGCGAAAAAACCTCATGCATAGATTACACTTGTCATCATGCAACTTTCTCTTTTTCTTATCTTAACTTAAAACTTAATTGAGTGTAATTCTTTTATTTATTTATTTATATTTATTTACTTTCTATTATTGTATTATTTAATTGTTTATCTATTTATTATTATTATTATTATTTTTATTAATATGAGGAATTACACTTCTATGGTTTTCACTATAAGATTATTGACTTTATTATTAAGAAAATAAAAAGAGAAAGAAATGAAGAAAGCATATTCTTTCTTCATTTCTTTCTCTTTTTCTTTTTTTCTTTAAGATAGATTTTACTTCTCATACTGAAGGAAATGTTTCCTTTAATCCCAGACCTCTTGATTGTTGTTGGAGAGAGTCAAAGATTGTAGCTATGCTTCGAAGTTCTCTTGAATGATGTTTTTTCAAGCTAGAGGATTATAGTCTTAGTATTTTATAGTCTTCATGGATGCATACAATTTCTTCCAATGATTCATTTTTTAGCAAAGGCATGAGAAAACACATGGTTTCTATAAAATTCAAATTGACATACCATTTTCAAATGGGTTTCCCCTCCACCAATCACATACCCAAAAAACACCAATGAAACCTAAGAAAACTCACATTTCCTAAGGTTATCCAACAACTTGTTAGAAAAACAGGATCACAGAGCAATAAAATAAAACAAATGTTCAAATAAAACACAAAATATACACAATACAATAGAGACATAGATATACATGGTTCACCCAGTGTGGGATACGTCCACCATAGAAATTCCTATCTCCTTTCTTTCTTATTATCTAGAAAATGAAAGGATACAACCTATAGCATACCCATTGCATCTTCCTCTTCTTTCTCTCATAGCTTCCTCTCTCAAAATACAATATTCACCCACATACATAAATACAATACAATTCCCTCATAAAAGATGGTTTCCTTCTAGGGAAAAAACCCTAAAATAACTTCTACCATCAATTCTATGACCTTGTAATGAATGGTCCATATTGACTATGAAATTACAATATTTTACAGGGCAATTTTCCCAAAAAATTATCTTTGGGGGAGCTTCCCCCGAACCCTCATCAAGCGGGGGCTCCAAAATTTATCATCGCTCCTCTTCCGAGACCCCCATGGTGAGAGATGTGAGGGGGAAGCCCCCCACACACCCAACCATTATGTAATGTGGTCCAAACGTGGCTAAAACAAGATCTTTGAATTAGGAAGGTAATCCAGCTCCACAACCAACACAACTGATGTATTTTAGAGTCTCTAACACCTACATGAGATATGAAATATTATCTTTCTAGTTAATGATATAAACCAATATATCATCCAAAGGCATTATTACAAATGAATCTAAATAGTAATGCAATACATCATTTGTCTATCACTAAAATGTAGCCATTACATTACATAAACCAAAAGGCATGAGAAACCATCAATACTAGTTGATCTTTAAACTCTTATGGATAGTTCATCACAATAGATCTTGTAATATTCTGAAGTCTTAGATTATGAAAATTAATACTTTCTTAGATCCTAAATTACAGATTACTAGGTTATTTCTTGAAATTATGAAAATAACTAAAATATGAAAATGAAATAAATGAGCAAATGAACACACCATCCACACTAATTAACATAATATATATCATAGTAAACCCAATATAGGAGAAAACCCAGCTAGAATGTAAGCCATATTCTCTTCTCTATTTTTTTCAAATTAAAATACAAAGAAAGAGACACTCACATTGGAGTTTCCTTTGACACTATGGCCTATATGGATACTATGTAAGACCTTAAATTCAGGGCCTCAAAATAAATAAATTTCTCCTAATCTCCTGCTTTGATGGTTGAAATTTAGTTTAGAATTTTTATTTCATGCAAGAAATAAAATGGTAAATAGAAAACATGATAAATTAGACAACATAATAATAACAGACCAACTAGTAAAATACTTACCTTGACATGCAAGTTGGTTGATGCAGCCCCTTTCCTGTTTCTTCTTGCTCTTGCTCAAACTAAATATTAAACTCCCAACCAACTAATAACAACCTCTCCATATCCCTAGCTTTAGGAATCCTTGTAGTTTCCTAACCCTCGAGCCCAAAGTTTCCAGCAACAACAGTGCCTTGTGAGAGTTCCCAAAACAATATGTTCTCCTAATTTTCCTCCTCCTCTTCCACCTCTTGCATAATTTTCCAAAAACAAAATGAGACCCCTCTCCAAGTCCCATGCCCTCTTCCTTATCCTCCCCTCTCATTCAATTCCCCAACTACCTTACCCCCCTCATTAATTCCCCAACAGCCTTATGCCTTCATTACTTACTTCACCCACCTTTTAATAATAAAATAATAAAAAGACTTATTGAATTTATTTTAATAATTAATTAAATTTAAATAAACAACTATGAAAATAAAATAATCAAATTGGGTTGTTACATGCACCCACCCTTCAATAAACTTTGTCCCGAAGTTAGAGTAATTACAATATAAGGGTAATGCCACATTATTCATACATCCACAACAAATAAAGAACATCGTCAATTTAAAACACTTATACATATGAGTGTACATGTGCAAAGAATGCATGTGTAGCTAGCACATACATGACTCACACATGTACTAATGACAATAATTATGACACCTAAATTAATTCTTGTATGTGTCTAATCCAACCAACAAGACCATTCATTTCATAAAAGATAATAGACCATTTTAAATGTTCGCAAAGTATTGCAATTATTATAATTTATCACAAGCAACATTCACTTAGATAATTATAGTTTAGTTAAGCAAATATATATATATATATATCAACAAGAGTAAATCAAGAAATTCTACTATAAGGTGAAAACTTCACACACTCTCAACTACTTCTAGTCATCCTTCCTCCCTAACCTACTTCCATATTTCATCCCTATCCTTCCTCTGTTGGACTATCTTGGAGTGTCAAATATATTGACCTAACTCCAGATAGAACCTGTAAGCGGAAGTGTCGACTCTCTTGACCAAGCTTCCCCAATAGGCAATTGACAGTCATCATCACACGTCTAGGAGAGTGTGAGCTAATACTGTCCTCCCATTACTCTAGGTTTCATAGGATACACAGTGGGAAATCCCTCCACCCTTCCTAATAGAACTAGGGTTAACACCCTACCATGGACCATATAGTGGAAGTGTGTTGCTAGGAATTTTGTCATCGTATATTCAGTTTTAGGCAGTCTTGCCACCTGAAAAACCTGCACTTGTCCACATATCATAGTAATGCATTTGAACCAACATAATTTCACATATAAATATTCATACCATCTTGTTTCTTGGTCGATGTTCACGACATCAACCTTTTATCATCATTATCCTTTGGATATTTCATGGCCTCTTGACCTGCAGATTAGTATGTAACACAAACTCATATATCCATGCATTATCATCATGTAGATGCATTTAATCATAATCTCAATCTGGTATCCACGTACCAACAAATTTAAATGTCAAAATTTTCAACTTATAAATAGATTGCATAATATCCATGATAATTTAAATAACGTTAAACATTCATAGAATTGACATTCACATAGGTTCATATGTCTTAAGTAATTCTTGCAGTCTAAGTCAAAAGGTAGCAATACATACACCCAACCTTCAGGAAACATATTCCCAAGGTGGTCAAAAAAGTGACGTATGATCTCGTCGTAAGGTCTATGCATCCTCCCAAGTAGTAGATCTTGGGCTATACTTATCCCACTGGACCTTAACATGGTCTACCAGACGGTTCCTGAGCTGTCATAATTTACGGTCCAATATGCGTAATGGTTCGACCATGAGGTTTCCTGCATCTGATACCTACAATTCCTTCCAATTCATTTTATGAGATTCATCAACAACATAATGACGTAGAACATATACATGAAAATAATTCTGAGTTTTATGCAAGTGGGGTGGGAATATGAGATGATAGGCAACAGGTCCAATTCTCTCTTGGATTTTGAACAGTCCTATAAATCAAGGAGACAACTTTGTCGCCTTACTGAACTGAATGGTACTCTTATTAGGCCTGATACAAATGAAAACTTGATCTCCCACTTTATAACTTCGATCGGTCCTATGTGCATCAACATAACTTTTCTATCTATCTTGTGCTTCATTTAGTCGCTACTTAATCTGAATCACATGTTCTTCCATCTATTGAATCAATTCTAGCCCAGTTGTCACTCAGTCTTCTAACCTTTCCCAACTCAATGGTGTCCTGCATGGCCTTCCATACAGAGCTTCATAGGGTGTCATTCCAATGTAGCTATGAAAACTATTATTGTAGGCAAACTCTACCAAAGGAAGGTACATCTCCCAATGGGTTTGATTATCCATAACATACATCCTAAGAATGTCTTCCATAACCTAATTAAATCTCTCATTTTTCCCATCTGTTTTGAGATGATATGTAGTGCTTAAGTTCAACTGAGTTCCCAACATTGATTGCAAACTTGTCCAAAACCTAGATGTGAATCGAGAGTCCCTATCTGAAATGATCTTCTTGGGTAACCCATGCAGATGGATGACCTCACTTATAAACATGCATGCCACATCAGTGATATCATAAGGGTTTCTAACCGGAATAAAATGAGCACTCTTGGTCAACTACTCAACTATCACAAGAATGGAATTATGTCTGTGTGATTTGAGCAGAAATCCCATAACAAAATCCATAGGAATGACTTCCCACTTGGACATAGGAACATCATGCGGTTGTAGGAGACTTGTCGAGTGGTGGTGGTCAACCTTCACTTTTTGACACTCTAGGCACTTGGCGATGAAATGGACTACATCACGCTTCATGCCTACCCAGAAGAAAATCTTCTTCATGTCTACGTACATTTTCTTCACACCCGGATGTGCACAATAAAGTGCTTTATGGGCTTCCTTGAGTATGATTCTTCGAATATACCCACCTTCAGGGATGCACATCCTTCCTTGATATCTTAACAATCGATCTGATTCCATGCTATATCCTTCATAATTTGGATCTAATTTCCTCCCACTCTGGAGGGTTGAAGTAACCTTTAAATACCAACTATCTCCAATAAGTTTCCCCAACACACACTCCCTCAGATTAACTTTTAAGGGTACCAAGGAGAAGACATGTGGTCTCATTCTCAAGGAATCTGTGACCACATTCTCCTTTCCCTTAATATAATAAATTCCAAAATAGTACTCACTCATAAACTCACTCCATCATCTTTTCCTAGAATTAAGATCATGTTGAGTGAAGAGATGCTTTAAGCTTTCATGGTTTGTTTTGAGATCAAAGCTTTGCCCCACTAGATAATGCTTCCAAAGCTTCAAATCTAGCATTAACGCTACCAACTCTAAATAATGAGTAGCGTAAAGCTCCTCATGTTTGTTTAATTTTCTTGATGCATACGTTATCACTCACCCATCCTGCATTAGCACTTCCCCCAATCCTTGCTTCAAGGCATCTGTGTAGACTGTGAAGTCTTTTTCCATATCCAACACTCCTAGAATTGGTTCACTAGTTAGTAACCTCTTAAGCTCGATGAATGAAATATTGCATTCCTCTTCCCAATCATACCTTACCCCCTTGTGCTGCAAGATGGTGATGGGTTTTGATATCTTAGATAACCCTTCCACAAACCTTTGATAATAACCTGCTAGCCCCATGAAGCTTCTTACCTCATGATCATTTTTTGACACTGGCCATTCCATAATGGCCTTTACCTTTTCTAGCTCAACAAATATTCCTTCATTGGAAATGATATGACCTAAATAGTGAGTTTCTTTCTAGAAGAAAGAACACTTCGACAACTTTTCATACAATTTGTTTTCTCTAAGGCACGAAAACACCACTCGCAAGTGTTCCTCATGTTCTCTTTCGTTCTTGGATTAGATGAGGATATCATCTAGAAAGACCTGTACAAAGAGGAATAAGTACTTTCAGAATACACCATTCATGAGGCTCATGGATACTATTGGTGCATTGGTCAAACCAAAAGGTACTACAATGAACTCATAATGCCCAAACCGAGTTCGAAATGCAGTTTTAGGAATATCTCATTCCTTAATCCTTAACTGGTGATACCCTAATTGCAGATCAATTTTTGAGAAAACTATTGCCCCTTTCATCTAATCAAAGAGGTCATATATTCGTGGCATTGGGTACCTATTTTTCACGGTAGGACGGTTCAATTCCCTGTCATCTATACACAGTTGTAAGGAACCATCCTTCTTCTTGAAAAAAATTACCGGTGCACCCCAAGGTGAGACACTAGGCCTTATTATCCCTAAGTCAAGTAGTTTTTTCAACTTTATCTGCAACTCACAAAGTTCCAATGTCGTCATCCTATACGGTTTCTTGGAAATTGTCTTTGCACTAGGTTTTATCTCAATGGTAAAATCAAGCTCCCTCTCAGGAGGTAACCCTGGAAACTCTTTTAGAAAAACATCCTTAAACTCTGACAATACTGGATACTGATCCAAGGAGGGTCCTTTCCATTCATTGACTACTTCCACTACATATAATTAACAACCTTGCCTCATGAAATTTTTAACCGTCATGGTCAAAATAAAGTGTAGAGACACTTTCCTTCGTACACCATGGATCTCTACTAACCTTCCTTCATCGTCAACACAGAGCACCCTTTTCGTGAAAAAATCCACCATAGCTCGATGGGCTTCTAACCGATCCATTTTGATGATTAGGTGATGCAGGAGCAACCTTCCATGTCAGTAGATGCGCCAACAAGCCAACACATTGGCACTCATTGGAGAAAGGGAGAGGCACCAACCCTCCCATTTTAAAATTTGAAATATGATCCTATACAGATTTATGTTGTAAGGTTGAGTAAATCCAAGCCATACCTTTATACAGGTAGTGGATAGGGTCTCCTTAATGGTTGACTGTAAGAAGGTCTGGATCTTAGTCAGGTTTGGATCTTCATTCATTGTAAGAAGCCATAGGGATAAGGTGTCTTAACTAAGATAGTGATGGCACTAAGGCGGTAGAGATGATAATCTCGAGGAGGTATCTTGTAGAGAAGAAATAAGTTTATAGTAAGGAGGAGGATATTCTAAGAGAAGAGTTTGAGAAGTTCGGAAGCTCAGAAATGGGAGGTAGAATAGTTCTTTGAGAGAGCTTAAGAGAATTGAGACTCTGTTGTAGTCCAACCTGGACATATTGTAATCAGATTTTCATATTAATGAAAAAGACAATAGTTTTTCCTGCATATGATTGTTTATGTGTTTACGTGTTTCATGAATGTATGATGTAGATATATGATAGGTTTCATCTGCAGTAAGAAGATACAATTCTCTATATTTTATTGAGTTTATAATATCATTATGGCTTCTTTAGGCTCTACAAGGAGTGCACAATAGAACATTGGAGGTTATGTAGTCAGCGTAAGGAGTGTGCATCTGAACTCTGTGGAGTCAGAGAAGAACGTGCCAGGAGGGCGAACCAGAGTGATAACAACTCAAGGGAAAACTCAAGGTTGTTGAATATCTTGGAGGGGAAACTGTGCAGAGAAATCATAGAGAGATAGAGTCATTGAGAACTATGTAGAGCTCTGCCAGGTGGGCATCGAGCAGGTGCAAGTGTGCACAAGGAAAAATCTCTATCGAGTTCGAGGAGGAGAGTATCAAAGGAAGATACTCATAGATTTACTCTAGAAAATTCTCAGCAAGAGGTTCTTTGAGAAAGAGCTTGCCAGGAGGGCACCAGAACCCTTTGAAGGAAGTGGAGGGGTCGATACCCTTTGGAGCTCTAATTCAGTTTGAAGCTCAAAAGAGATAGTGAAAGGAGTGCACAGGATACAGACTTATTCCAAGTCCCAAAGTTCAAGAGGACAAGCACAATTCGAGACCCAAGAATTCGGCCTTGCAGCAGAAGGTTCAGAGGCTGAAACCTTTGAACACTTACAAACTCTTCCAAGTTGAGAGAAATCATAAGTTCAGGAGGAGGAGCGACAAAAGTCGTCAAATCAGCTGTAGGAAGAGATCTGGACCATTTGATCTATGTCCAAAAATCAAAAAGAGAGCGTTGAGGAAGAAATAGATCCCAGTCATCGGATCTAAGTGTATAGGATCGAGAGTCATCCAATAAAAGTAAAGTGCATGGGCCTTAATCCTTTGTGTACACAGGAGAGAGGAATCACCGAATAGTTGAAGGCCAAAATAGATCCAGGCCGTTGGTTGCAAGGAGACACCTGTCGACAGATCTGAGTCCTCATGTGAAAGGACTCCAGGAAGAATGAGTGTGCAGGAGTTTGAAACTCCTGAATCTTGAAGAGCCGAAGTGAATCTGGACCGTCATATCTAGAGGGACTCATGGAGGAAATCCATTGTCTTCAGGTGAAAGTACTCCGAGAGGAACGAGTGTGTAGGAGTTTGAAAATTTTGAACCCCGAAGAGCCGAAGTAAATATGGACCATCAAATCCAGAAGAAAACATTTCAATGGATCATGAGCTCCAAGAGAAAGAGAAGGTGGATTGTTGAAACTCTCAAAGTCTGAATAGCCGAAGTAGCTGGGAGTCATCGATCTGCGGGAGGACACACGTTGCTAGAACATGGACTCCAGGTAAAGCGTTCCAGGAGAAACAAAGTGTGGAGAAGTTGAGACTTCCAAAGGAAGAATTCCCAAAGAGGACCAGGGTCATTGATTTGAGGAGGATGTGTGGCAGAAGATCTTCCATTTCGAAGAAAGTCACTTCGGAAGAAGAAGGAGGGTGTTGAACAAGAACTCCCGAAGGTCGAAGAGCGGTACTTCATCTAAGTCATTTCTTTTCTAGGGACATGTGTCAGCAGATCTTCCACTTAGGAAGATATCCACTTCAGAGGAAGCAAGAGTTGAGATTTGAAAATATCGAAGCCCGAAGGGAGAAATCAATTGTAGCCCTCGATTTGGAAGGAGGACATGCGTCGATAGATCGTGGAGATCTGGGAGTGTGCATGGAAGGAAGAAAAGGGTTGCTAACTGATAGTTGACTAGGGAAGAAAGAGGATAGATCTTAGTCATCGGTGAAGAAGGATCATGAGATCACATGATCGATGGTAGCGCTGGATTGTGGGGGTAGAAAATCCCCAGGTTTTAAAAATCTTAGCACGGGCCGTAATTAAAACCATGGTATTGCCAAAGGGATGTGTGGTAGTTGGTGGTGGATTGCGGGGAGAAAAGCGGTGTGGTATCAAACCATTTTTGGATGCTTCACAATCATGTACTTACGTGAGGTCATAGCCTGAGGTCACATCTAGGAAGGGGCTAATGGAAAAAGAGATAGCACCCGCAAATTGAAGAGTTCCAAGAGTGTTAGAGAAAGGGCTCATGGGTTCCACAGGACCTATGCCTTAGTAGAAAAGGGGGCATGTACAAGTTGATTGGGGTTGAAGTAGGAGCCTGAAGATTTGATCTGACTCAGTAGATTGAAAGATCCTAGACTGGGAGGTCGCAGAACCCCAGGAGAGCAGGGGGGATGCATCATTAGGTCATACATCCCTAGAGAAATGATGTACACCTTCAACCTAGTAATACACACTCCCAGTTATACTAGAAAATTATCGATGCTAGGTCCTACCACTTGTTTTTCCCCCAAAGCCATATTGACTTGTTTAAAATCATCGTGCTCATAGGATACCAACCCACACTTTTCTAATGCACAAGGTGAAATGAAACTATTTGTAGCACCAGAGTCAAATAAATTTTTAACATTGACATGATTTAGCATACCTGACAACTCCACCACCATGGATTGATGTTCTTTCTAGATATTATTAACCGCTACATAAATCTGGTGGCTACTACTCTCTCTTCCCATCTGGGTCTTTCCTTATCTATACACAAAACCTTCTTGTGACTCTAAGCAGCCACGCTAGTAATAGCGTCCTCCATACCCCCAACAAGTAACCTACTATGGAACCTGTACACTGCCCTATGACGATCTCTGAAATGATTTCCTTCCCCTGGAACCCCTACCCCTACTTGCTTCTCCCTAAGAAGGTCATGGAATTTCCTTCATTGTTGGTGATGAGTGGAATTTTGTAGTCGCTTCCATTGAAATACCTATTGTAAATGATCTAGGAGCAACTTTATTTCCATAACGGGGTTACCTAGAGCTTCTTCCCCTTGAGAAATTCCTATGGGTCTTCCCCACGAATCCATTATGTTATGGAATGGTTGACTACATACCTTCGTTTAAGCTCATATGCTCCTCCGCGTAACAAGCATTTTCAACTGCTTATGCTACTGATGATGGTTTCCACATCCGTACCATGGCCCTTATATTAGGGTTTAACCCGTACTCAAAACGTTCTTCCTATCATTGATCAGTATCCATATACGAGACATATTTTACTAACTCCATGAACCTAATCTTGTACTCTTCCATGGTAGTGTTTCCTTGAACTAGAGCATGAAATGCTCCTACCTATTGTTCCTCATAGTAAGTAGGAAAATATTTCCTCCGGAACATTTTCTCAAAAATCTCTCATGAGAAAGTGTTTGGGGTAAGGTGCAACTAGCTCTACAGGTTACCCCACGAGTTCAAGGCATTGCCTCTCAACTAAAATATCGTTATCTTCTCCTTTGATGTGGAAGCATATGATCTTAAGGAGAAATGGTGAAGACCCCCTCCTCTCCAAGGGTTGTGCGACCTCTCGATATAAGATATTATCATGACTAAATAGAAACAGTCTTTGATTCCCTGCTGGAACCTCTAAGAAAACAATCCACAGGTCTCTATGAAAGTTCTGCCCGCATGAACAAGCACTAAGTGCAAGCCCTTTTTCACGTGACCATACCTCGTGACCACACGCTTATTCGAAAAGGTGCGTTTCGATTTCGCGTATCGGCTATATGAGTCAACCGACTCTCCATCCTTCGAACTTTTGAGTCCCAAAATTCCGACAAGGGTCTAGCGAATTCTAGCTCCTCCCTTATCCTCCATCCATATGACCCTTCACTATGACCTGGGGCCAATCCTTCCAATCACATCGATATTTGCATATCGGGAACTCTTGATGTGATTCACCTTGATTCTCTTAATCCCCTGATACCTAAAATTGTGAAATATTCAGATCAGATCAACATTCCACAAGAGTTTTCCATCCAATCACTGTGATCAAGTCGCAATTTCACATTTCGCGAGTTTTCGCAACTCCTACCTCCAACTTCTCAATTCACGAATCAGTGAGACGCTAATCTGTCGCCATGTGTCCTACCTCAATGAACAACCACGATCATTTCACGATTTTGGATTTCCCGAATTTCACTCTACTTCTTCCAAATATTTTGGCTTAGTGAAATTCCAATAATTCCTCGCAACTAACCAATGCACTACTTCTCTGAGAAGGCTTGAAGGATTTCGGCTCTTTCTGAATGAATCTTAACCCTCAATCTTATCCAACCTTCAAACTTCTTGTCTGAATGAGTTCTCCCACTCAATCCTCCGTAGTTGTTCCTTCTTCGAACTTCAATTTTCTGTGCTTCACCTTTGAATGCTTCAATTCCTAAAAACTTAGAAACTTTTCTAAGTGTTTCCTCTCGAGACTTAAAACCACTACTCCTCCTAAGCTTCTGGAAATTGAAATTTAAATATCGCCCCTTTCACACACTTGCACTCTGCGTATTTTTTAAAAGACCTTCTGACGCCCTCCTGGCATACTCTGAGCTCAACCTCCTGAACTTTCGAACTTTAACACAAGTTTGTTTCTATACACACTCCTTGCACTCAATATGCACACTCTACATATGGAATTTCCCTGCTATCTCTTCTAATCTTTAATTCGAAAAACACTTCTTCACACGCACTCCTTGTGCTCTACATGCACTCCTTGCATAATATTACATAAGAGAAACAATTGAACTCATTCAATTATTTATTCATTCACTATGAACATCATCCATTCACAAACACATAACAACACAGCCAAACCATAACAATATCAACACTGTGTATTTGGGGCAATTTCCTCTGTTCTATTCATTTCAGAAGAAAAACATAATTACAGTCATTTATCCTTTACAATTATTACAAGAAAAAACTTGTCTAAGGACCCAGAGGTTTTTCTCTCTTCTTCCTCCTATCTAACTACTATTACATTATGTTAAAGTGGTTACCTACTCAATTAATGTAGCCTAATGAATAATCAAGGCTTATATCCCACACCTGTAATACATTTATAGTCGTGTAAAGGATTTACAATCATTTCAAACGGTGACCCAGTTTTACATGACCAAAATTAATTAACGAGAATTCCAAAAAGTCTCTGCACCGCTTCCAAGCTAGTTAATTTTCGGTTCAGCTCCTTCAATCTGTTGAAGTGTCGATTCCAATTCCACATCTGCTTCATTTTGATGTGATTGCGATGCTCCTACATCATACTCCTCTAGCTAAAATATTCATGGACTCTTTTCCATGAGCTCTCGCACTATCTTGCCATGTTTCAAAATATCAGGTTCAGTTACCCAACTTGAATCTTCGACTGGGTGATCTTTCCACTTTACCAAATATTCAAGATACATTTTTCTTTTGGTTTTCCTTCCAACTCTTTGTTCTAAAATTTTCTCCATCTGAGGTTTTTCTACTGTAGGCATATGTTCTTCCCATTGAATCTCTTCCTGATCATTCAATCCTCCTGTGTCATCTCTGTTATAAGGATACAAATCTGCAATGTTGAATATCAGTGATATCCCAATATTATCTGGCAACTCAATCTCATAAGCATTTGCTACAAATTTTCTAAGGATCTTGCATGGTCCTATCTTTTTCATATTTAATTTATTATATGTTCCTCTTGGAAACCTCTCCTTCCTCAATTGAGCTAAAACTTCATCTCCTACTTCAAATTGAACTTCCCTTATTTTCTGATCAATTCTATCCTTATACTTTTGATTACTATCATGCATATACCTCTTAACTTGATCATGAAGTCTTTGCATTTCTATAGAAAAACCTTCTTCTCTAGCGCTCATGAATTCATCTTGTTTTAATTCTCTCTATTCTGCAGCCCCTCCCGGTTTTCTTCCATATACTATCTCGAATGGAATTTTTCTAGTGCTTCTATTAACTGAATTATTAAATGAAAATTCTTCTTGTGCCAGAATATGATCCCACTGACGACCTTGTTCAGTGACTAAACTCCTTAACAAATTTCCCAGACTCCTATTCACCACTTCGGTCTTTCCTTCTATCTGAGGGTGATATGATGAACTAAAAGATAAATCAGTTCCCATACTCTTCCATAGAGTCCTCCAAAATTGTCCTACAAACTTAGTATCCCTGTCTGAAACTATGCTTATGGGCAATCCATGTAATCTCACAACTTCTATGAAAAACAAATTGGCTATGTGTGTAGTGTCATTTGTTTTCTCACATGGTATGAAATGTTCCATCTTAGAAAATTTGTCGACCATGAAAAATATGGAATCACTTCCCTTCTGGGTTCTAGTTAATCCCAATACAAAATCCATACTAATTACATCCCAAGGTCTTTCTGGAATAGGCAATGGCTACTACAATCCAATGTTTTGTCTCTTCCATTTTGCATGTTGATAAATATTAAATCATTCTACAAATTTCTTCACATTTTTCCTCATACCTGGCCAATAATACAAACTACTTGGTTGTGAAAATGTTTTATCATGACCAAAATGTCCGGATAAACCTCCACTATGTTTTTTCTTCAACAAATTATCTCTCATTGAACATATTGATATGCACAATTGGCTTCCTTTAAACAACAATCCATCCTGGATGAAATATTACGACCATGAGTGGTTATCCCTCAACAAACAATTTCCATGTTCTTCATAAGCCTCCTTAAAATCTAAATCTTTCTGATACATTTCCTTAAGGTGCTCAAACCCTAAGGTCTTCACTTGAAATTCCTGTATAACCAAACTTCTCCTGCTCAAAGCATCTGCAACTTTATTAGTACTTGTATAAATATGTTTAATGACAAAAGTAAAATTATGCATAAATTCTACCCACTTAGCAAGTCTCTGATTCAAGTTCTCTTTCCTAGTAATAAATTGCAAATCTTGATTATCATTATACAAGACAAACTCCTTTGGACTTAAATAATGCCTCCATTTTTTCAAATATTGAATCACTACATAAAATTTCTTATGATATGTAGAATATTTCTCCTTAGAATCATTCAAATTCTCGCTGAAATAAGAAACTGACCTATTACCTTGAATAAAAAATGCTCCAATGGCTATCCCACTTGCATCACACCTCACCTGAAATGTCTTTCCAAAATATGGTAAAACCAAAACTGGTTGCTCTATTATCTTCGTTTTCAACACTCTAAATATTTTCTCAGCCTCCTCTTTCCAATTAAAAGACTTATGTTTCTTCTTCACAGTGTCCATCATGGGTGGACATATACCACTAAGATTTCTGATAAACTTTCTATAAAAACTTGTTAAACCATGGAAACTTCTCACCTCAAATATGCTCCTGGGTGACAACCATTCTTTGATTGCTCTCACCTTTTTGGATCCATCTTCAATTCATTTGAAGAGTTCAAAAAAACCAAATATATGAGCTCTGTCTTCATAAAATAAATTTTCTTCAAGTTTATTTACAACTTTTCTTGCTGCAATTTCCTCATCACTAATGTCAAGTGCTTTAAATGTTCTTCCTCTGTTTTGCTGAAAACTAATATATCATCCAAATATACAATGACAAATTTACCTATGAATTCCTTCATTACTTAATTCATCAACCTCATAAATTTACTTGGAGCATTTTTCAATCCAAATGGCATGACTATCCATTCAATCAAACCTTCATTTGTCTTGAATGTTGTTTTCCATTCATCTCCCTCTCTCATTCTTATCTGATGATATCCACTCTTCAAGTCTATTTTTGAAAAATAGCTTGCTCCGCTCAAACAATCCATCAAGTCATCCATCCTGGGTAAAGGAAATATATACTTGATGGTGATGTTGTTGATAGCTCTAGAATCTGTACACATTCTCCATCCCCCATCCTTCTTTGGACTCAATACAAATGGCATTGCACATGGGCTTAGACTTTCTCTGACTAAACCTTTATCCAACAACTCCTGAACTTTATTCTTAACTTCTTCATTCTCTCGAGGTGTCAATCGATACGCTTCTTTATTCGGCAAATTGGATCCTGGAATCAAGTCAATATGGTGGCTAATGCTCCTAATAGGTGGTAATGAATGAGGTAACTCATCTACTACTATGTCAGCACAGTTCTCCAACAATTCTTGGATTTCTTTAGGTAAATCATCCACATACGTATTGGTAAGGATAACTCTCGGCTTCCTTACTACAACAAATTTCATTTCTTGATGTTTCTTGATCTCCTTCAAGAATTCCTTCCCACTCATGAGAAGTATTCTTGTGTTGGCTTCTTCCTTTTATTTCTTCTCTTCTATTGGAAGTAACATGTGAGTTCTACCATTCTTTTCCAGAGTATAAGTATTTTTTCTTCCATCATCAATAAAATTCCTATCAAACTACCATGGTCTCCCCAACAAAATATGACAAACATCCATGGGTATCACATCACACAGAATCTCATCTTTATATCCTCCTATTTTAAATTCAACTTTGCATTGTTGACTTACCATTACTTGATGTCCTTTCTGCAACCAAGATACTTTGTATGGACTTGGGTGTGCAGTTGTCTCCAGCTCCAACTTCTCTACCATTTTTGTAGATACTAAATTACCAGTACTCCCACTATCTATAATCATCTTACAAACTTTGTCTTTTGTCTTACAAGAAGTCCTGAACAACCTTGTTCGTTGAACTAGGTCTTCTGTTTCTTTTTCTGGCTTTAGAAGAACTTTCCTCATCATAAGATTTTGTCCTCTTTCTATTGCCTCTTCTTCCACATTCTTCTGAGCTTTAGAAATGTGTGTTTCTCCTCCTCTTTCTCTCTTCCTCTTGGGACATTCCCAAGACATATGTCCTGTCTTTCCACAGGCATAACATTTAACTCCACCTCCTCTATTTCTTCCTCTTCCTCGAGGAAAATAATTTCTCCCACCAAACAGTCTTCTTTGGGAACTTCCTCCTCTTTCAAAACGACCATATGATTTCTCATTCTCATCCTTAGCTTTTGGTGCCTTATCATAGAAAACTCCCTTACCTCTGTTTAAGCCTCTTCTTTTGTTCCACTGACTCTAGTTTCTGGTCAACTTCTTTTGTACCTTTAGTGCAATCTGATAAGCATATTCCATTGTCCTCACAGTCACCATGCTGATTTCATCCTGAATTTCATACCTCAAACCATTTATATACCTGGAAACATTTTCATCATCCTTCTCTCTTTTTCCAATCCTAATATCCAGCCTATAAAATTCTTATGTATACTCTTTCACTGTCATACTTCTATGTCTCAGGTTCTACAATTTTCTGAACAACTCTATCTGATAATCCCTAGGTATGAATTTAGCCTTCAGTTTGGCTACCATCCTATCCCAATTATTTATCTTATATTTTCCTTTGGTCCTCCCTTTTTCCTGCAATTCATCCCACCACAATGTTTCATGTCCCTTTAATATCGTGACAACATGTCTCACCTTCCTTCCTTCGTCGACATCTTCATAGTCAAAATACTTTTCCATGGACCTTATCTAGTCTAACAGCTCTTCAACATCCAAATTACCTTCATACATTGGGACGTCTATCTTTTCTCTGGCTCCCAACTTCATAAAAGTCGTCAAGAAGCGTTCGTCGCCCGCATCTTCCCCTGTAGCTTCTTCAAATTCTATTTCTTCACTCTCTGCATCACTAAGGTCTCTAGCGACAAATTTTCTCCTTTGCATTGATTCCATCACTTCTAACCTTGCGCGAAGCTCTCTCACTTCTCTTCCTAAAACATGGTTTTCTATAGGTTGTCCTGTGCGTACCCTCGACGACATCGCTTCAACTGTTTCCAGCACATTGAGTTCAAACTCAAATCTTTTTCAAGCTATAATACCACTTGGTGCAAACCCCCTCCTCTCCAAGGGCTGCATGACCTCCCAGTCTAGGATCTTCTCAAGACTGAATCAAAATAGTCTTTGATTCCCTGCTAGAACCTCTAAGAAAACAATCCACATGTCTCTATGAAAATTCCGCCCGCGTAAACAAGCACTAAGTGCAAGCCTTTTTTCATGTTACCATGCCTTGTGACCACATGCTTATTCAAAAAGGATCTTCATGATTTTGTGTATCAACTATATGAGTCAACCGACTCTCTGTCCTTCGAACTTTTGAGTCCCGAAATTCTAACAAGGGTCTAGCGCATGCTAGCTCCTCCCTTATCCTCCATCCATATGACCCTTCACTATGACCTGGGGCCAATCCTTCCAAGCATGTCGGGATTTTGCATATCGGGAACTCCCAATGGGATTCACCTTCATTCTCTCGATCCTCTGATACCCGAAATTGTGAAATATTTGAATCAGATCAATGGTCCACAAGAGATTTCCAGCCAATGGCTATGATCAAGTCATGATTTCATGTTTCATGATTTTTCGCAACTCCTACATCCAACTTCTCAATTCATGAATCAGCAAGACATTGATATGTTTCCACGTGTCCTACCTCAATGAATGGCCACGATCATTTCCTGATTTAGGATTTCACGGATTTCACTCTACTTCTTCCAAATCTTTTCGCTTTGCGAAATTTCGATAACTCCTCGCAACTAACCAGTGCGCTACTACTCTAAGATCTAACGGCTTGAAGGATTTTGACTCGTTCTGAATGAATCTTAACCCTCAATCTTATCCAAACTTCAAACTTCTTGTCTGAAGGATTTCTCCCGCTCAATCATCCGTACTTGTTCCTTCTTCGAACTTCAATTTTCTGCGCTTCACCTTTGAACTCTTCAATTCCTAAAAACTTAGAAACTTTTCTAAGTGTTTCCTCTCGAGACTTAAAACCACTACTCCTCCTGAGCTTCTGGAAATTGAAATTTAAATCTCACCCCTTGCGCACACTTTCACTCTGTGTCTTTATCAAAAGACCTTCTGACTCCCTCTTGGCATACTCTGCGCTCAACCTCCTGAACTTTCAAACTTTAATGCAAGTTTTTTTCTATACACACTCCTTGAACTCAATATGCACACTCTGCATACAGAATTTCCCCGCTATCTCTTCTCATCTTTAAGTCGAAAAAGACTTCTTCACACACACTCCTTGCGCTCTGCATGCACTCCTTGCATAATCATACAGAAGAGAAACAATTGAACTCATTCAATTATTCATTCATTCACTATGAATATCATCCATTCACTATGAATATCATCCATTCACAAACACGTAACAACACGGTCAAACCATAACAATATCAACATTGTGTATTTGGGTCAATTTCCTCTATTCTATTCATTTCAGAAGAAAAGCATAATTACAGTCATTTATCCTTTCCAACTATTACAAGAAATAACTTGTTTAAGGACCCAGAGATTTTTCACTCTTCTTCCTCCTATATAAATACTATTACATTTTGTTCAAGCGGTTAACTACTCAATTAATTTAACCTAATGACTAATCAAGGATTATATCCCACACATGTAATACATTTACAGTCGTGTAAAGGATTTACAATCATTTCAAATGGTGGCCCAATTTTACACAACCAAAATTAATTTATGAGAATTCCAAAAATTCTTTGCACCGCTTCCAAGCTAGTTAATTGTCTGTTCATCTCCTTCGATGTGTTGAAGTGTCGATTCCAATTCCATGTATGCTTCCTTTTTGTGTGATTGTGATGCTCCTGCATCAAGAAACATCGCATCATTCCTTCCAACCATGCCTATGCACATTCACTTGCACGACCCCCAAAAAAATCTGGATTTTGATCTTCTATAGTTCTCTAGTGATGTCCCCTGGTGGAGGCCCTCCCTCTGACTCCCTCAATGCTTCAGGGTTACCCACTCCATATAGTGGGGGTTCCACTTAGACATATGGGATGCAGGAGAATCGCTCCACCTCAACAACACACCATATATTTAGAACCTCCACGCACATTCAAGGAGGGGAGAGGTGCCAACCCTCTCATTTTCCCCTCAAATTTAAATTTTAAATGTAATTAAATAAAATTAAATGTTGTAAGGCTAGAAGAGCCAAGTCTATGCCTTTGTAAAGGAAGTAGATGGAATCACCTTTATTAGGATTGAGTTGTACAAATCTTGAGATTTGCCTCGGATCTGAGATGTACATGTTCATGCAATGTATTGAGCCTCAATAGATAGGCATTTTAATTGTGATAGGATTTCACTAGTGTAGCTTGGAGGGAAAGCTCGTTGAGCCCCTCTTGTATAAATCTTTGTAATGTATGCCTAGTAGAGGTTATTGAAGGTTGATTGTAAATCATTGTAAGCTGAGAGGAGAGAGTCGAGACTCAGTTGTAGTTCGATATTTTGCACACATATTGTAATTGACATTCATCTTAATATAAAGAAGAGCAATTTTTTCTGCACAAGGTTCTGTGTATGTTTCCCTATGTGTTTATGAATGTTACCTGTGTGTTATGTATGCATATGTTGTAGATGTGTATGAATAGTTTCCATCTATAGGGTAAAGATAGATTCCACTATCTATTTGATATTTGTTGAGTTGTTCTGGGTTCTTTAGGCTGTGCAAGGAGTGCACAACAAGGTATTGGAAACTTTGTATCCAGTGCAAGGAGTGCACATCTGAACTCTTTTGAGTCAGAGAAGAACGTGCCTAGAGGGAACACCAGGATAATTCACGATCTCAAGAGGATCCTCAAGGTTGTTGAATACCCTGAAGGAGGAAATTCTGTGCAGGAGTAAGTGTAGCCAGGGTTATTGGAAAACTCTAGGAAGATTTTCCAAGTGGGCATTGAGCAGGTGCAAGTGTGCACAAGAGAAATCTGTTTCGAGTTCTGAGAAGTGAAGTGTTAAGGAGAGACACCCTAGAGTTACTGAACACTCTAGTAGACAAATATGAGAAGATACTCATAGAGTTGTTGAATAATATGTAAGCTCAAAAAGGAGTGCTTGAGAAGAATATGCCAAGAGGGAACATATATCCCTTTGAAAAACAAAAAGGGACGAAGACCTCTGAGGTCTGAGAAGTTGAAGCTCAAGGTGAAACAGAATTGTTGAAGATTTTGTAGGGCTCTGCCAGGAGGACATAGAGCAGGTGCAAGTGTGCACGAGAGAACTCTATTTCGAGTTTAGAAAGGAGAGAAGTGTCAGTGGAAGACACTCATAGAGTTTTTGAACACTCTAAGAGAGAGGTTATGCAAGGAGTGCATCGAGCAGGCACAAGGAGGGTGCATGAAGGTTTTTCTAGAAAATATTCTAAGTCTGAAGTCATTTGAAAGTTCAGACAAGTGAAAGGAGTGCACATAGGAATGAGCTTGTTTCAAGTTCAATAAATCTCAAGAGGAAAATCATAGAGCATGCTAGGAGGGCACCAGGAAATCCTTTGAAGAAATTTGAGGGCCGAGACCCTTAGGAGACTGGGAAAGATAAATCTTTGGAGGAATAGTTCCATTGCACACAGAGCTTGTGCAAGGAGTGTAGGAGGCACAGACAGTCTGAAACCTAGACTGTGGAAAAAGAGCAAGGTGTGCGTCAGAGATGAACTTGATTCAAGTTCGAAAGCTCAGGAGGAGAAGCAAAAGATGAGACCCAAAGTCGGGCTCACAGGAGAAATCTCAAAGGCTGCAACCTTTGACACTTGCAAATTTTCCCAATTTTAGGAGGAAGCAAAAGATTACGTGGAGAAGTTGTAGCAACTGTCAGATCAACTACAAGAAGAAGATATCGATAGTCGAATTCCATGTCCAAACACTCAAAGGAGCAAACAGAGAAGAAATATAGATCCCAACCATCGGATTTGAGTGCGGTGAATCGATAGTATTATGATCTAGGTGAGTAGCATGGGATTTAAACCCCTTTTTATGTACAATTAAAGAGGACTTGCCGAAGTCCCGAAGTTTCGAAGCTAGTCGGAACCGTCCATCGTCCAGAGAGACAGGTGTTGATAGATATGAAACTCCAAAAAAGTATCACTCTGGGAGCTTTCAATTGAGGAGTGTGAAAAACTCTAGAAGCTCCAAAGAGTGGATTAGATCATGACCATCAATCATCGGCAGGCATGTGGCAACATATGGTTAACTCCAGGGGAGAGGCACTTCGGAGGATTTGAATTGTCGATCTTCGAAAATCCCCGAAGCCCAAAGAAGCAGAGAAGACCTCCATCATCCATCAATCAGAGACATGTGGTGGGAGATCCTACATTCCGAAGGAGCGAGTGTAGATTTGGTTGGAGAACTCCCGAAGTCAATGGGAGTCGAAGCAATTGGAGAGCTCCGGAAGAATTGTAGAGTGGAGGTACAAAGACTCACGAAGCCTGAAGTTGCAAGGTCATTAGGGACATCCGTGAAGGAGGACACTTGCTAGAAGATTTGCTAGTCCAGAGACTTAACACTCCAGAGGTTGTGTGGAGAGTTGGTTCAGAATTACCTGAAGTGTCGAAGACCAAAGTTACTATGGGTCGTCGATCCCAAAGGAAAATCATGGTCCATTGATCTGTGAGGGGATACGTGGAGGACAGATCAAAGTATTTGTGGGGTGTGCATGTGGATTCGACCGAAGCCCAAATTTCGAAGAAAGAGACTGAGTTGTCGATCTCACTAAGAAGCGTGGATCATTGATATTGTTGCCATCATTTCAGAGGATTGTGCCTATGGAAGAATTGGTCGCTGCGTGAAGTGAAAACGCCTAGAGCCCGGAGATCTGAAGCGCCCTTTAAATAGGCACCTGATCATAGTCAGAGTTCATATGAGGAGAGGGGGCCTAGCAGAAGGATCTAGTGCCCATTATTCAAAATTCAAAAGGAGAACAAGGGCTTAGCAGGAGCCCGCAGATTTTCATAGAACCTGTGCCTAAGGAGATAGGGGGATTGTGTGACTTGTTTTGGGTTCTATTAGGGGCCCGAAGAGACAATTTGGCTCGGAAATTGGAATATCCTTGACTTGGAGGTCACAGAACCCCCAAGAGGGAAGGAGGGATACATAAATATGTTGATTGGTGTCCCATTAATAGCCTCTAAAGAGCGCAAAATGAGAGCTAATTCAGGCGATGGTGATGGAAACGTCGGCGTTGGTGGTCCTTGTGATGATGCCCCTCTTCCTTGATTTCCCCGAGTCCTAACCATGTTGCATAACTGAATCTGAATCAAACCAAATGCTTATCAGAGAAGATTTTAAGGAATGCCACATTTTCTCAAACTTACACCTTCAACATAGGGTTAGGCGTAAGTTTTTTTTACTTGTCTGTAAACTTTTTACCACCTGGGTAGAGGCACATCAGGTATATTACTTTGTGAAAAATCAAAAATTACAAAATCATAGCTTTCAACATATTTGGTTGATGGCACCTCTTTTATCAACAGGAACATATTCAGTTATGTGGGTGGTCAAGCCCAGGTTTTAGTTTTGAAACATGGGCTTGACCACCCACATAACTAAATATATTCCTGCTAATAAAAGAGGTGCCATCAGTAAAATATGTTGCAAGCTGTGATTTTGCAATTTCTTATTTTGCACAGAGTAATATACTTGATGTTCCTCTACCCAAGCAATGAACATGAACATGGTGATTATTGCAAATCAACAACGACCTTTCCAACCACTGACCTATATTTTCTCAATTGGTTATCTTTCCACTTGAGTTTATTTTAATATTTAATTAAATTTAAATTAACAACTATGAAAATCAAATAATAAAATCGAGCCTCGAAATAAATAAATTTCTCCTAATCTCCTACTTTGATGGCTGCAACTTAGTTTATAATTTTTAATTCATGGAAGAAATAAACTGGTAAATAGATGGTAAATAGACAACATGATAAATTAGACAGCATAATAACAAAAGCATAATAATAACAGGCCAACTAGTAAAATACTTACCTCAACTTGCAAGTTGGTTGATGCAGCCCCTTTCCTGTTTGTTCTTTCTCTTGCCCAAACTGTCCAAACTGAATATTAACCTCCCAACCAACTAGGAACAACCTCTATGTCTCACTAGCTCCAGGAATCCTTGTGGTTTCCTGGCCCCCGAGCCCAAAGTTCCCAGCAACAGTAGTGCCTTGTGAGATTTCCCAAAACAATTTGTTCTCCCAATTTTCCTTCTCCTCTTCCACCTCTTGCATAATTTTCCAAAAACAAAATGAGACCCCTCTCCAAGTCCCCTGCCCTCTTCCTTATCCTCCCCTCTCATTTAATTCCCCAACTACCTTGTCCCCCTCATTAATTATCCACCATCCTTATCCCTTCATTAATTACTTCACCTACCTTTTAATAAAAAAATAATAAAAAGACTTCTTGAATTTATTTTAATAATTAATTAAATTTAAATTAACAACTATGAAAATTAAATAATCAAATTGGGTTGTTACATAGACTTTCTCTTTTGTTATTCTCTCAAAATACCACTCCTATATGTTTTTCTCAACTATAGAAAAAACACGATGACAAATAATAGCCCCTTTCTCCTCCTAGAATCTTGGTATTTAACTTAGCCCAATATCCCGCTAGGGTTAGGGTTTTGTCTTCCTCAACTCTTTAATTAGTGAAAAAGTTTTTAAACTTATAGAATCTTCTTGAAAGTCCACACTGTATATTTTAACCTTGTACAATAAATTATTGCAAATGGATTCTTAATAAAAATAGAAGAGATACATTGGCACACACACATATTACACAGATATTTTATCATGGAAACCCAAACCGGGGAAAACCAACAACCTGTTTAGAGATGCACCTCTAATTTGTTATTCATCGTATATCTTCATTATTTACAATACAATATATATAGGATATATTGGCATCCAAAACCCCTAATCCATTGACTCATATTAGTGAAAAACCCTAATTCCTTAACTGAAATTAAAAAATCATTGGCGAAAATGATGTGTCGAAAAACCACTAAACAATGGATGCAAAAAAATGCCAAAAAAAAATTGGGGGAACCCTTGTGTGTCCAATGTAACGCGGACACTAGGTTTGGTCATGCAAAGAATATAATGCATTCCCAACACACGCATGGATAGCACCACATGTGTGGGTAGTGGGGGCTAATGTGGCATGCACTTGTACTATGGTGATCAACTAGGAAGGTCAACTTGCAATAGAAATATCTTTCTCATATGATCTCTAATTGAGGAAATCCTTGCACTATTGGAAAGGGATCAATGTGTAGAATATGTTGTCTTTCTACTATAAATTGTTTGGAAAAAAATAATTCCATTTGATGCCTCAAAACAGCCCTAAAATATTTTAGATGGTTTCCAACTAAATTTTTTCAAACAAGGACCTATCATTAAAATGGCCCTACAAGCTTATTCCTCTAATTTTTTTCACCCATAAATTATTGATATAGGTGAAAAATTGTATGATGATCCAGTCCAAATCACCAACTTGAAAAGGTATTTGTATTGGCCAAAAACACAAGAATATGTAACTTGGTATATTAGAGGATGCACATTGTTTCCCAGTAATCCGCGTAATATAAGGAAAGGTTTATATTGTCCCTAATATGTAGCCACCAGACCCTTGGAAATAATTTCCATGGAATTTGTGGATGGATTTTCAAAAACCAAGAAGGAGAATGACTATATGTTTTTTGTATTTGATAGGTTCAACAAGATATCCATTCTTATGCCTTGTAAAAAGAGCATCAAAGCACAAGAAGAAACAAACATGTTCTTTGAATAATTCTAGGTGCACTTTGGGAAACCAAGGAGCATCATTTTAGATAGGGATACCATATTTCTTAGTGTATTTTGTACTACACTTTGGGAAAAGATGGACACCATTTTGAATACATCTATGGAATTCCATCTATAGATAGATGTGTAGAGATAAGTAGTCAATAGGACATTGGTTCATCTTTTGAGGGAATACAATCAAAAGCATCAAAAGACCTAGGATGAAAATATGATGTATATTCAACACTCTTGTAATAGAGAAGTCCATACTCCTACTGAAAGTCCCATCTCGAAATTTTCTTTGTGTATGTTCCACCTTCTCCCTTCGAAGTTGTATACAGACAGTAAGGAGGAGTGAGGAAAGATGTCATAAGATAACAATTGAAACTATAAAAATTTGTTGAAAACATTAGGAAGATATATTTGAAAGTACAAGAGAAATTTCATAAGTTAGAAGAAAGTTACAAGGACTGACATGATCAACATATAACTTAGATGTAACAACCTTCTCGTTACGACAACAACTCTGATAACAGGTGCAATTGTTTTTATTTTATTTTTTTAAGTGTGTACGCGCGTGTAAAAAGGAAACAGACACACTCGACTCTGTGTCACCCTACGATGACGAACATGACGCATGCAATGCAATGAAAACATAGAGATCTAAGATGCACATAAACCTCTGCAAGCAAGGAACGACCATCAACAAACAATAATAAGACTAACTACCCATCCGTCCTACCCTGCAATGGTTAGGACCTCCAAGACACATAAGCAATGCTCAAGCCCAGGTTACCATTGATTTTAACCATTTAAGGTCTCAGGGCTGGCGACTGTTCTGAGGAACATGGAGGTGTCTACATCCCACCCAACTCACACCAGAGAAAACTAACTAACCAATCAACCACCATCAAGGACGATCATTGCGCGATAAATTTCTATAAATTGACACACATTATATGAATTCCACGGTGCAAGAGAAGCTGATTACGAATTCCATCAATACACGACATAAGTGCGAGTGAAATGAAAACAAATTTATTTAACTCAAGAAGCAAGGGTAGTCATCTACTTTACTTCTAGGTGCAGAATTAAACATTCATTGGTTCTACTATAGATAACATTTCTAGATGAAGTGGCGAGGCACATGTCCGTCATACCTATCACTGTGCCCAAAAATAGTCTTCTATGGCTAATCAATCCACTACGCAAATATAATTTAGCAAGAGAATCATATATGAAGATAAACAAGAAACACGAGAGTATGCTACCACCTCTCAATTGATATAATCTATTCTAATCATGATTAGTTCTTGTAAATATATTCTAATAAAACACCGACGAACTACAATACGACTACAATACATGGCAATTATGATTAGAATAATCATAATAATCTTGTAAATACATGGCAATTAGAATACATGGAAATTATGATTAGAATGTAAATCTTGGCAATGTACATGATTAGAATACATGGCAATACATGGAAATTATGATTAGAATGTAAATCTTGTAAATCATGATTGGAATAATCTATTCTAATCATTTTTCTCAAGTCAATTATAAATAAAACACCGATGGACTACAATATGACTACAATACATTAACCATACACCACAGCTAATTTAAACTAAGTTAACAATGTTTTAATGAATACGACCATGCTAATTTAACCATGCTAATTTAAATTAATTTAACAACGCTATAATGAATACACAGTCTTCACATAATGATCATTCTGAATTTAAAGTTTGCATGTAGAGTTGAATAACATATTAGACAACACCTAGATCAAACAATGCTGAGCTAAACTGACAGAAATAAATCTACACTGACAGGATTACATTTAAAACTGACAGAATCAATTCAAATCTGGCAAATTTAATTACAACCAACTCCTTGGAAGCATACCCTAAGTGAAGGGAATCCCATGTTGGGTTAATAGCTATCTCCTCGCAGATAGCCGAGTACCATGGGCGATGGAATCGAATGATGGGCATAAACTAAATGTTTGAGAGGAGGTAAAAACCCAGGGAAATCTGAGGAGACAGATTGCCAAAAACATAATAATTATGGGGATACGAATTACCAAAAAAAATGCAGAGAAATCTGGGGAATGATTTTCCAAAAATGCAGAAAATCTGAGGAAACGATTTTCCAAAAACATAGAGAAAGTTGGGGAACAATTGCCAAACGCAGAGAACATGAGGTGCCATTCACTAAGTAAATAATTTAGTGAGATATTTGGTAAGATCATCCAAGTCGTTGGGCGGATTCCATGTTGAGGTAATGGTCGAAACAAAAACTCAGACAAATAATCAAATTGATGATGCACCGCTTGGTGGCTGGGCGAATTGCATGCTGAGATAAGGGTTATAATATTCCGATTCGGTAGGTGGAATTTCGAGCAGTGCCCAGGTACAATCGTAGCTATTGGCGTAGAGGAAAACCAAACATAGTCAATCATTTTATAAAAATCTGAGGGCCATCAACACGTAGTCACGGTTTGTGGCAAACGTTACACCGGTCTAAAGGCAAGGACATGGGTCTTCTTCCCCAAATGCACAGAAAATTCTCAATGAAAATACAGAGACTGAGTAACCTCAATGCAGAGATTAGATTGGGTAAGGCGCAGGGGTTCTGATATCGTTTCAAAAACAAACTTAACATTGAAGGTGCAGGGATTTTATTATTTCCTTTTTTTTTTATAAAAAATTAACATTGGAAGTGCAGGGATTCTAATAGTGATTCAATAAAAAAAATATTTAAAGATTGACCACGCAAGGATTCTAACAATCGTTTGAATTAAAAATCAAAATTGAAAATGCAGGGATTTGAATATTCATTTCAAAAATCAAAATAGAATATGAAGACATAGGGAGTCAAGGTTAAACTTATCAGTTGCCAGAACGAATCACATAACAGAATTACAAAAATGACATGCCCATGCATCTAAATAAAAACGCCCACAGTCAAATGAAAAATTTCAGAACAATAATTAGTAAGAATTTACACAGTCCCGCACAATAAATAAAAATTTACACAGTCTAGAACGATGAATAAATAATTTTCACAGTCCAGAACAATAATAATAAAAATTTACCCAGTCAAGAACGACATTCGCATCCCATAAATTAGATTCGCAAAGCACTTAAACCATAACGCAACCCTGTAAATGGTACCATGCATGCTAACTATCACATTGTTTTTCATTGGCGGTAAAATTATACAACAATAAAATTACAGCGAAGAATCCAATTCGAGCATTCTACTCTACCAAATAACGCGTGTACCTTTTTCCTTATCGACCGGCTCGATTGATGTCCGTGCGCTCCGTGCCGCTCCTACCCGCCGACCGTCGAGACCTCATCGGTACCTCCCAGTCAATCGCTTGGGGTACTCTGCTTCCCCCTTAGCCCCCCGAGCCGAAAAGGGGCCACACAAATCCAGATGGTAAGTCTAGCTTCCCAGCTCGCCTCGCAAGGCTGAGCTACCACTCCCATCCAAGCTGAGAAATCCCAACTCCTCACAAGCAATCAGTGAAGTCACAATTCGGCAGTGTAACGTTACGCTAACAGCCGATCGCCCTTCTTCCTCGTCTCCCTTTTCTTTTATAGAGTTTTGAGACCCACCAACTTTCCTAATTCACATTTTAAATTAAGTTTCAATAAAATATTCTAAATATTCTCCATCGCACAAGTGT
>JZKD02S1596711.1:335666-358701 GCA_000966675.3 Picea glauca | reverse complement strand
CTCTTTTCTCCAATAAATATTTTCTTTAAATTTATTAATTGTCTCAAATCCCTCACCCCCTAGAGTCACTCCTAAATTTACTCCTAGGTGTTCCTAGATCCCCTTACATGTTTTACATACCTTCCAAAAAAAAATGTTACTAAATTAGCTCATATTAGCAAGTTCTTAATTGCAAATTCCTTACTATGTTGACCTTGCTTTTTACCATGAGTTCCCATCTTTCCTTTATTAAGTTTCCTCCATTACTTAGTTTCCTAATTCTTATTATTCCCTTCTTTCCCCTTTTTTTAAAGCCCAAAATGGCAGTTGCATTATTAAATCTTTCCCTTTATGATTAATTTAATATCTTTGTACTTCCACAAGTTAATGAATAATTTCTTCTTTGAAAATTTTAAATCCACTATTTTTAATTAAATTCTTACTCTCTTCATTTACCCCAAGAATTTTATGAAGACTAAACTATCACTTAAGTGGGTTTTTGTTTAAAATTTTTAATTTTATTCTATGGTCTTTTTTTAAAGTTAGACTAAACTTTTACCCTAGAGAAATTTTAGACTTAAGACTTAGATTCTAAACGGGGCGACACTTGGTTAGGGAAGTTGTTTTAAGGATTTATTAAGGCATTAATGTCTTAGGGCCATATAGGTTTGTTTCTTCATCATCATCAGTGCGACGTGCCCTTTAGGACGCACTACGTGCTCCAAGGGTGCCACTCACCTCATTTGTTTCTTTTGCGCGACGTGCCCTTCAGGATGCACCACTTGCTCCAAGGGTGTCACTTGCTTCTTGTGTTTCTTTTGCGCGACGTGCCCTTTAGGATGCACCACATTCTCCAAGGGTTCCACTCGCCGACTTGACTGATTGATAAACATATATAACCCCTCGAGTCAACACTCCGCCAGGTGAACTTGTGGGAGACTAAGGGCTCTAAGGAATAAGGCCTCCTCCTTATTGCGTGCCCCTTAGAATCATTGTGAGTGATTGTCGTAGTCTTCCCTCATGACATCGTGGATCCTCTTGAACTAGGTAATCATTAACCTGCAGTTCGAGCCACGACGGGAGTGCTAGTAGGTTGTGGTAGGGCTGTTGTCCACACCTCTCCCTCAAATTCTCTGGAAATCATGTGTGGCCCCTTTACTCCATATGTGAGTCTGGTCGGCAAGATATCGTCAGCCTGCATCATAAAAAATCGTGTCAGAACATGTCAACATCATATCATCAAATCAATGAAAGATCACAGTAAATGAATCAACCCAAATAGCACACTCCCTGACTCAATCCGGAATCCAAGGGGTTCCACCGATGCCTCTGCATCCTCAAGGTCCAAAACCCTACACACTCAATAAAACTGAGTCAAAGAACCTGTCTTACGTCAAAGCAGTAAAACATCATGTCATCTATCATAACGCATCATAATCAAGGATAAATGTTTTAACATCATAAAAGTCCAGATCACTTGTAAGCAAGTGTCCTCAAAGAATAAGTTTTCTCAGTGCGCGAGAGCGAGATGTTACATTAGACGACATGTTCGAGACATAGTTGGTTGCAACTAAATAGAGAAAGGCTACAGGGTCTTGGTAAGAATATCAAGGATCTATGGTGTGTTATTTTTTAGGTATATGGTAAGGTGGGTGATAATTCCTATGGAGTTATTATTCCCCCATATATGCACATTTACTTAGTAGTGAATGTAGAAAATCTAAAAATATATGACACTTCCATGTTGAATTTTGAAACCGAAGAGAAGGTCCTACCTAGCATAGAAATGCACTAGAATCTCAGGAAGAGTTGACATCACAAGTCTCAAACCACCAGAAAGTGGCAAAGTGATATTTGGAAGACTAGGTTGAAAGGAAAAATCATGGGCAACGTAAATTGGTATTCCATGGAAAAGGTAAGAAACAATTCCTCATGTCATTTAGTACAAGATTTTGGGGACCAAAAACATCCCTAAATAGGGTGGTATGATAAATAATGGATCAATATATAATTTTTCATATATAATGGTACTTTCTAGGTGGAAATATTGGAGGAATTGGAATGCAGGACCCATTTTAGTGGTAGGTACCCATTTGGAAATCTGGGGTCTAAAACATTTTAGATCCATTTTGAGGCACCAGATGACACTTTTTGGTGTCAATAATTTATGAGAATAGCTTCCAAGCCCTTGATATTTTTCTACACACTAAGACCTTTCCAACAGTGTGAAAATCACCTCAATCAAAGATCATATGTGGAAGTTATTCCTTCTACAAGTTGACCTACCTTGTTGACCACCATGGTACTAAGTGGATGCCACTTCAACCCCCATTACTTACACATTTGGGGATAGTCATGTGTGGACTTTAAAAAGGATTCTAGAAGACAAAAAACCTAACACTAATTGAGGGTTGAGGCATGAAAAAACCATAACCCTAGATGACTATCAAGCTATGTTAAATATTGGGCTTCTAGGAAGGGATGTGAATTCCATTCTTTTAGTATTGTACTTATTCCATAGTTGAGTAGAATATATATGAGTGTGATTTGAGAGAATAAAAGAGGAGGAAGAATATTTTGTAGCAACAATATATGCCACAGTGTTAAAGAAAATCCATAGTGAGCTCCCCTTTCTTTATAATTACATTTTCATAATTGAATAAAAGAGAGTAGACCATAGGCCTCATATTCTAACTTGGTTTTCTCCCGTATACACTTTCCAATGCTACATCTTATGTTCATTTGTGTGGATGGTGTATTCATTTTTTTATAGCATCAATTTCCACCACATATTCATTGATGACATGTTTTTCCTTTCCCTTTCCTACTTGCAGACATTAATCCCCCTTTCCTCCTATAGATTCTTCAAAAAATATTATTTTGGACATGTATGTTCCCTCGCAGTTTAGCAAGGTGTGTTGATATGAGTTTTTTCCCTTAGAAATCCATGTAAATCTTAATTTCTCTCAAAAAAAATTAATTTCATGTATTTTTTGGTGAGGTTCACGAGTTTACCCAAATCCTAACCTCCTATTGATCGTACACAACCGTTTTTAACCACTCCAACCGCTTGGAGAAGGTATAAAATGAGCCTAATGCTAGAGGAGAATAATGAGTTAATATTTGGAGCAAGATAATGTTGTAAATTTGTCATCCCATTTGCAAGCACTTATTCCCTTACTATTGAATCAATGTTGATTCATTTTCTCAAACCTAGAAGCCCATGTTTCCAACCTTCCATTGTTATCTATATCTGGTCAAGGAGAATCCCATTTGTTTTCTTTGGGCCGACACTAGCATTGGAGTCAAAGGTGATACCTATATTCAGTATCCTGGGTGGAGGAATTTGGATCCAAGTTCTAGAGGAATTCCGCCAACAAATGTAGGGTAACAGTCCTATTTTTTTCATTAATTTAATGACAAGAACTCTTTTCTATCCAATTATAAGTTGTTATTAAAATAATGTTTCATTTAATTTACAAGGATTTAGAATACTAATTGGTTTTAATTTTTATTTTCTTTAAAGTTAGTTATTCAGATAAATACCTCCTTCTTGCAACATCTTTGTCTCTGTGTGTACGAAATCAGAGAAATGATTGCAGTTTTGGAGGAACGATTCAATGATGGAACAACATCAAACATAGGATATAAGGTAAGTCTTCATTTATCTTTGCAAGGATTAGTTTATTATTTATTTTATTCTTAACCACTTTATGGGATTGAGTTTGATTTTCAAAGGGCCTCGCTCTGTTGTGGATTTAACCCATATCCTTAGGGGAATTTCCCCATAATAGAACTAATGACCATACTAGGGATAATCGTCTTTGTGGGTTATTTTTAGGTGCTTGTATTTGTTTTTCCTATTTGTCTGGATTTTTTTTTTGACTTAGTAGTTTAAATCTTTTGATTCTTATTTATACTTTTTCAATCCTTTTGTATTTGTATTTCATCCCTTTCTAGAAGTTTTACGGTTATATTCATGCTTTATTGTGCAGACAGTCACGTACATACATAGTTTTTCTTTTCTACCTTATATAAAACAATGTACATCTCATGAGTGAGAGTTTTAACTCTTCTCAAACTTTCTGGTGTGTTTGGATTGGTTCTATGGAATCTTCCTGGGTCCTGTGACTCTCTCTCTCTTTTTTTTAGTTACATAAATCAAATAAGTTAGATGTTATTTCATAGAAAAGAAAAAAAATTAGTTTCCTTGCTTTGTGCTTCAAGTTTATTTGGGTAGTCTGAAGGTTCTTTTATTGATTTTTTATATCTATATTTGTTTTGTTAACCCTCTTCATAGTATGAATTAGGATGGTTTATTCATTTCTTTCTATCTACTCTGCTCATACTTTTTTTTTCATTGAAAAAAGGAAAATTAGACTAGTTTTTCATTTTTTGTTTTTTTTAAGAAACGAGAAAAATTAAAAAGAAGATTTCTTTTTTTTTTCCCCTGTTTATCACTGAAAACAAAATTATTTTTGACAATATTTCGTTTTCTTTCATGCATTTATTTCAAAGAGCATTCGTACATTTTTGAAATTTTTTGTTTTTCCTCAGTTTTGGTCATAGTTTCGTTTGAAAAGGAAAATTTAGTTTTGTTTGTTTTGGACATTTGGATTGCATTCAAATAAATATCATGTTGAATTATGCATTTTAATCTAAAATTAAAATCTCACATTTCTTATTTTCATTGAAAAGGATTGCATTACATTTAAAAGTTAAAGAGTTTGAATTTAGAAGAGTTCCTTTATACCATTTTCCATTGAAGAATAAGTTTGTTTTTATTAAAAATAGTGTTTTTAAGTTGTTTGAATTTCTACAAAGTCTCAAAGCATCACTAAGTTTCACATCCATAAACCTCTGAGTAACTACACCTATTAAAATTAATGCATAATCTAAAAGTGACTAGACTCTTTTTTGTAGGGTATACAAATCATTTTAGGTTTATGGCCTTGAATTAGGATTGGAGAGATATCTCTCCAAGGTAGTCGAAAAAACATAGGAGTTTGAGTTAGGGAGAGAAAAATACAATTTTTGTATAGGTATAGTTGGGAGCCTCCTCTAACAAAGGATTTAAAAATGAGATCGCGTGAGGAAGATTTGAGGATATCGCCCCTCCGAGACTTCACCAAGTGTAGTGAAAATATCATATACATGGGTTTATTTTGTTCATACACTTCCCTATGAGGTAGCGCTTTTTGAGATTCGAGCGTTATTACTCTACCCACATGTTCATTCTCAACTGTCGAATGCACCCCTAGGACATTGAATACGATTTGGTATCAATAATATTTTTTCCTAGGTATGTTATATGTGACTGTGGGGGGGTTCTAGTGGTACCTAAGGTAGTTGTCGTATCACGCTATCAATACCTCTATAATGTTCCATGTGAAGAGAGGACTAATTTCACCGAGTAGGGATGGTAATTGGAGATCGGGGTAACTACTTCTCACTCCTTTGTTCTTTAGTCACGAGACTTAATCAACCCATGTCACTATTTCTATTGCAATCTCGAGACCCGATCCACCTAATTTGGGTATTGAAGAGGTAGCTTGTCTGTGTTGTTTCCTTAGGAAAATTTTGTAGTGTTGTGCTCTTTGTGCGTAGTCAGATTTAGCAAGTTAGTTATTAGCTACTTTGAATTGTTGATTTAAAGTGTCCAACCAAGTGTCTCATCGGTCTCGAAGGGTTCAAGACCTTTCGCCAATAAGAGTAAATTCTCCACCACCTTCTTTGAGGTGTGAAATAGACCAATCTGGTGCTTTTGTACTCACTGGTCATGTTGATATTTTCAACATTGAGGCTGTAGAATAGAATTTTTTTGAACCGAAGGTTACGCGAATCTCATATCTCGAAGCCAAAGGATTCATTAGACCTTGAAAATCTTTGTTAACTGGACTAGATGATCCAGTTTTAGTGCATATTCTGACCTTTGTGTTCGGTATCACTAATAACCATCCTAATTGGTGGGATTTTATGGAAAACACTTTGAATGTGTTAGGGTCTAGGAGCCCTTCAACCCTCACTTAGGATATAGCTGGGGGAGTGATTTTACCCCCTCACTCTTCCACCCAGATGACTAATGTGGATCAATCCATGGTAGATGCATCAGTTAGTATCTCTATGCCACTGATTATTGATTCCACTAATCGTTCAAGTGTAACTCATATGTCATCATTGGTTTCTAATGGTTTTATGTTTCGAATGTCATCGATAGAATGCACAACGCTCCCGCTAGTTATCATCCAATCATTGAGAACCATAAATTTGGGGTAGAGAGTTCTTCAACTCCCTTGCAAGGTTTTCCTTGGTTTTGGGGGAATATCCCTCCATTGTTCCCTTCACTCGAAAGTGGGTCTTTCCCATATTCTGGTCCTAATCCCTTTAAGTCATAGACTGGTCCCATGGGTGGAGGATATCAATCATATGACATTCCTTCAACATTGAACTCTTTCACTTTGTATGGTGGTTTAGGGAGAAAACCCTTCCCTTCATTACAAATGCTAGCAGGGGAAACACCTTCAAGAGTCAGTGGAATCATGTGCAATGGTATTTCCCTTTGCAAGGGATGTCGACCAGGGAAAACCTTGTCCAGTCTTATGAAAACCTAGTGGGTTGAATTTTTCGTCCTTTTAGCTAGAGATCTCATGGTTTGTATCAAAACCCTGACATGTCAGCAAACTCTTCCTCAAAACATGGTTCTAGTAACAATCCAATCAAGGATATATTTTTCTAGCTTCTAACCAACCCAGGGCTCCCAACACCAGTAGTTGGAATTCAAGGTTGCAGTTGAGGCTTCCTTTTCTGGAAACATTAAACTTATCATATTTTTCAAAACAAATGAATGATCTCGTGTACCATGATAATAAGGTTACCAACTTAATGTGAACCTTATACAGTTCTTGTTTTCTTGGGGGTCACATTTTTTACCTCATTTTGTAAAGTTCTTCTATCGGTAGAAACCCCTTCCCTTTTAAACTCGCTTTTTTGATATTTTAAACATTCTTATCCATAATGTATCCACATTGTTTTAAATATTTATTTTTTCAACTATTTTCAAATTTTTCTAAATCGCTATTTTTTTATGGTGTTTTTAATAATTTTTCCATGTTTTTCTCAATGTTAAAAATGTTTTATACCATATATATTTTTGAATTTAAGATTTATCATACAATTATGTTTCCTTAATTAATTTATAGAGCCATACTTTTTTAAATATAGTGTAAAATATTTTTTTTAACACATTTTTTTACCTTTACTTCAATACATAGGAAACAATTGCAGCTAAATAACACTATTTTTAAATATTTTTCAAAAATATATACATTTAAAATCCATATATAATAAAAAAAACTATACATTTTGGAAGTTATCTACTTAAAATAACATGTCAAATAAAGCATTTTTATGGACATAATTAAATAAAAAAACTATTTTTTTTAATTAACATTTTTTCTATAATTTCTAGATTTGTAGTAAAAAAATGACTATATTTAATGTCATTTTCCCTAGTATATTGATTCACATAAATATTTATTCTTATTTTAAAATTTGAAAATCAAAACATTACAATTACAACTCATCAAAAAATTTCAAAATTGAGCATTGTTTTCAAGGGCATCTTAAAAATAATCAAGGATATCATATATCTCAAATTCATCATTGTCAAGAGACACGTCATCATTTTCTTGGACATCATTATGTGATTCCATTGTGTCATTTTTCTCTTCCATTGGGTCTTTGATATTTGCAAGTTCTTCAAAGTGATCCTTTCCAAGAAATCCTCCTAATGGTACTTGAGGTTCCTTTGACATTTTTTCCACCCTTGATTCATTAAAATCTTCATTCCTCAAGCCAACTTATTTCATTTCATCTCGAAGAGATTGAATAGCATTAATTATTTGCTGAATAAAAATGAAACGTAGTGGCTCACTTTCAATGGCTATGTGTAATGGCCCTCACCGTTACGACAACAAAAGTGACATATAATTTTTTTTTGTTGTTGTTGAATTAGGAAATTAACACATCATAATAAAAAGTGATATCATTGACACATCATTCGCATATACTAAAGAAACAATATAAATCATTAATAATCATTTATGACACATTATCAACACATCATCATCGATCATCAAGGCGTTATAGCATTCTAATAAACCAACACATGTAATATAAAATTCCATGGCGCAAGAGAATGTACATACTCAATCCATCTAGAAATGACATAAGTTGAGGCACAATAATATACTTATTTAAATTTTTAGGTGCAAACAACATCTACTTAACTTTCAAGCATGCATTTAAATCATTCATCGAAATACAATTATCTACATTGTTATCTCAAGGTGCGTGCATGATCTGATTACAAATTTAAACATAATCGACATCAACACAACATTCACATATAATCTAAGAACTTAGGAAACACTCATTAACATTATTCAGTTGGTGCCAATAATATAAAACTTAATCATTCATCGACATTCGACATTAAATGTGCAAGAGTAAACTATCCCTTAAATCATGGTGCAACAGAAATCAAGTATTCAATTGATCATACACCTAAGTTATTCATGACGGTACTGTAATCTAGTTTTAATCAATCATGCATCATCTATAATTATGGTTCCATAGGGAACTACTTATTAATTCCATCATACAACTACAATTTAAGGGAGCAAGAGTAAGTCAATCACATAGCTCATGATATATCAGGCATTAATTTCATGACACAAGATTTATCATCAACTTAACTTCATGATGCAGGGGTAAGAAAATTCTTTAACCAACAGACATCAACCTTTTTAACATGGAGCAAGAGTATTCGTCAGTTTTTTTCATGGTGTCGAGAATTCTAAACACATAACCAATCATACTTCACCTTAAATTCATGGTGCACAATTAGTCATCAATAATTGTGGTGCTACAAAATTCACTACGAATACATCATTTAATTGATGCACTTACCAACATGGAGCATTCTAACATAACCTACCATAACTATATCATCCTTCTCACCTATCATCACCTAATCGAGAGGAAAAAAGAGATTCTATGATACTTAGAATCTTCAAGCTAAAAAGGTAGCGAGTGAGTAAGAGGGATTTACATAAGGAATGGAGAGAACCTTAAGAGAAAACGAAGACTACAATACTTGCAGTACAATATTTACAATAGAATGCGCTATGAAAGTTATAGTAACTAGAAACAATTCCATATTTTACTATAATACTGAATTATTATAGATGGTTTACATTGGATACATATAAAAAGACAAACAATGTACAAAAAAGGTTTAGTCGAATAGCGCCACTAGCTTAATTCATGTTCAGCAACACTGCTACCACAAGCAGTTATGCATAATTGTACCTAAACATATCCAAGACTGAAAACACATCGATTACATCGGTTCTATTTATACAGTTGTCACACGAGTTTGGTTCTTGTTGGGGAAGACTTCTTCCACAAGAAGTTATGCATAATTGTGCCTTACCAATCTCCCATTCCTTGTTGACATAATCTATAATATGCTAAATTCTTGTATGAGTTTCCTTTCGTCCTGAAATTGAAGTAATTCCACTTCAATGAAGGACTTCTCCCATCCTCTTGGCGCTAAGATCAAAAGATGCACTATAGAAAAGGATGACGGGGATCAAGCCTCAAATTACTACAACACCCAACCTTCCAAATGAAGGGATTTACACCAGTTTCCAAGGGATATGGATCACTGAAAAACAGTAAGAGAGCATGAAAACTGCCCAACCTGAGCTTATCTCGGATAGTCTGGGCTATGACCGAGACATCTCTTAACCTAAGGTTTTCGAGTAGGGAAAAAAAATAGGCTAACAGTTAAGTAAACTCAACAAAAAAATCCCAGGGAACCGCCATTCAAGAAAAGAAAATAAATGTTGCCCGGTAATAAAGGAACATAGATGCATTTTCCATAAAGAAGAAAGTAGAGAGATACTGGGAACTAGGAAAGGATAAATCAATTTCTTGGGCAAGATTTTGTATCAAATGCATAGATATAATGAAAGTAGAATGAAGAGAATAAAATACAGTGTGGGGAAGTGATTCAGACAGAAAACGATCAGAGATAAAGATGGAATAACTGAACACGTGGATTTATTCATTCATAAGCTATTTACTCGCAAGGTAAAAATGCATAAATCACATAACATTGATGACAAAGAATACATAGCCAACAATCCATATCTGCGTAATGGAATATCTAACAACACAGAATACAAAGCCAACACCTAAAACCGATAAAATATGAAGGCTTCAACATTAAGTGAAATTTCATTCCCACAATATCAAGCCCACCACACGGACAAAAGACAAGGTGGATATCGGAGTCCTTCTAAATGTTATAATCGACCAGGGTTCGCCCATCCTCCAGTTGCGTGCCGAAAAAAACAAGCCTCTGTTGATTAGGAGGAATCCCCTCCTTATCTTAACAGTCCTTCCAGATGCTAATTAGCTATATTGGTGAGATTAAGGGATGAATAAATCATTGTTATCTCCCTTAACTGTAGAAAATGGTCACACGAGCCGACTTGGTCAGCTATAGAGTGAAATGCCAGTTTTTCTTCCCAGGTGTAAACCCTGAGCTAGATTTAACCAAATCTTACCAAGGATTTAAGAAATAAGTTTTTCGTGTCATTAAAATGCTAAGGTTTCATCGTGAACCAGAATACAATCACCTAAGCTAAATTAAACATGGTTTTTAGCTAAAGATATGAGAAATACCAGATCGAGCTGTAAAAACGCCTTCTATGGAGAGATTAAGATAATACTTCTCAAGAAATAGATTTGATCACTGAGAAAGAGGATAAATGCATATAAGAAAGGGTTTAACAACTTCTAGACAAAAAGTATGCATAAAATTGTTGAAGGTTTCTAGGGATTTTAAAGGTATGGTGAAATCATAAAGGTGAAAAATTCAAATGACGGGATCACCACAACTACATAAATAAATTGAATCTCATAAAATTAAAAATTTAATAGAATTACCCCAGCCATACTTATACAAATGGGAATCCTAATGCAATTGAAAACATCAACAGAATACCGTAGAAATACATAAAAAAATTTGAATCTCATGGAATTGAATTCTTCCACTTAATACTATGAACAACATGTATAAATTAAATCTTACTACAATTAAAATCTTCAACAGGAATACCATATCCGACGACCAAAAGTCGATATGTTCTCCTACGATTGTGCTCTGTCCAACTCCTGCTTGCTAATCGCTGAGACCTCATCGGTACCTCCCAACCAATGTTAGGGGTACTCTTCTTCCCCCTGAGACCCCCGAGCTGCAAAGGGTCCATGCACACAAACCATAGAAAACTAGCTCCCAACTTACCTCACAAGGTCGAGCTACCACTCTCTATTTGAGCTGGGTATCCCAACTCCCACAAGAAAAATTAGTCAAGAGTAAAATCCAGCAGCATAACCTAACGCATATTAGACATGCCCCCTTCCCCTTCTCTTCCATTTATTTTATAGATTTGCATGTTAAATGATTTTTATTAAAGTTTTAATAGGAAAAATTCACCCCCGTACACTTGTCATCCGATCCCTTAGTTGCACCAGAATTTCATTTAATTAATTTATCTTATTTGCCATTTTCCTTCACCCACCTAAAAGCGTTCCTAAAAATTCTCCTCGATGTTCCTTTATTCCCTCACAATCCCTTAATGACTGATGCCTTTCTTAAATCTTAGTTTAGTTCATTTTAGGAAAGCTCTCTACACTAGATTCCTTCTATATTCCACATTCCTTTTGCAATTAACTTCCCCTTTTAGTCTAAGTTCAAATTTAGCAGGTTTTGCACATAAACAACAATTACATTTTTTTGATAAATTCTTTCTCCTTTAATTTTTAAATTTGTTTTTTTTCTTCATCCCCCCCCCCTTTATTAATTTATTAATTAGTTTTAGTCCTTATACCCCAATTATACCTATGCTCTAAATTTATTTAGGCTTAGAAAAATTGTTTTTAAGGAAAAAACAAATTATAATTATTAAACCTTACTCATACAACATTTAATTTAAGGTTGACCAAGTCAAAATGAAATATTGTTTTCTAGGTACCTAGGTTCATTGACTCACTAGTGTTAAAACCATGATGTGCCCTTCAAGACACACTACGTGCTCCAAGGGTGCCACACGCCTTTATGCATGTTTCATTTATGCGACGTTCCCTTCAAGACGCACTACATGCTCCAAGGGTGCCACTCGCCTTTTGACTGATTTTGATAGTTGTCCAACCCTTGGAGTCAATACTCCATCACGCGAACTTGTGGGAGACTAAGGGCCTGTAAGGAATAGGAACCCTTCCTTATTGTGTGCCCCTTAGAATATTTTTGAGCGACTTTCTCAGTCTACCCTCACGACATCATGGATCTCTTGAACTAGGTAATCATTAACCTACATCTCGACCCACAGTGGGAGTGCTAGTAGGTTGTGGTAAGGTTTCTTCCACACCTCTACCTCAATATATTTGGTTTTTGTGCATGTCCCCTTTACTCCAAATGTGAGTATTATTAGCAAGCAATCATCATCCTGCATCCATCAACGAAACATGTCAATGAACCATAAACAACATCATAATATACCCAGTCATTTGTCACATATGCAATAACATAAATACTCAAACCATATACAGTCCACTCCCTGACTTGATCTGGAGTCTAAGGAGGTCCATCAATGCCATCAACATCCTCAATCTATCAAGAGCCCTACACACTTAGGAGAAACCAGTCAATAACACATCTTTATACATAAATAACCTAACATAACATCATAATCCATAATCTCACCATCAGAATCCATAAGCGAAGTAAACAATCATAAAATGAACTGGATCACTTGCACACAAGTGTCCTCAAAGAATAAGTCACATCAGGTGTGTGCAAGAGAGTGATGTTTCATACACCCCCTCTTGTTTTAAACTTCGTCCTGAGTTTCACAGTATACAAGTGCGGAAATAAAGTATCTGACAATATATAAATGTCTAGCTATCCAATAAAAATGGAAACTATTGATGCATATCATATGTTTCCTCCCAGGTAGAAGAGTGTGGACTATACTTGTCCCAATATACCTTGACCTGATTGATTTTTCGACGTCGTAGTTGTCGAATGCAACGGTCCAGAATGTAGATTGGCTCCGTCGTGAGCACACCCTCATCCGACACCTGCAAGGAACTCAAGTCAATCACATGCATAGGATCACTAACATAATGTCGTGAAACAAATACAAATAAAAATCGTGCATTTTCCTCAAGAATGAGGCATGGCTAGTCGATAGGACAACTTCATAACGGTCAACGCGATGCACATCTACATAACTCTTATGTCAATATTTCACTTCTTTAATCCTTTTTATTATTGTTTTCATTTGTTCTTACAATTCCTGGATCACTTCTGGTCCTACCAGGACCCCATCCTTGATTCGATCCCAGCTCAAAGGCGTTCGACATGGTCACCCATAGAGAAACTCAACGGTGCCATCATAATGATACCTTGATGGTTGTTGTTGCACACAAACTCGGCAAGCAGTAAGAAATATTCCCAACATTTATGTTGGTCCAACACATACATACGTAACATAACCCTCCAAAATTTGGTTCGTTCCTTCGGTCAGCCTGTCTATCTCAGGGTGACATGTTGCACTAAATTTTAGTGGTGTTCCCAAGGCCTCTTGGGAACTAGTCCAAATAGTATTGCAATCACCAAATCCCTTATCGGATATGACCCTCTTAGGCACTCCATGCAATATCACTATCTCGCCAAAAAAATACCTTAGCTATGTCTAGCACCTGATACATCATGTGGAAATTTCAATACAAATTAAGTATTTCCTGGGATTCTCCTGATCTAACAATTATACTCCACTATTAAATACAGAATCACTTCTACTATTATTCTTGTGCAAAATTAAACCATGATCACAACCACAATCACAAAGTGAAATATCAAGAACACATAACACATAAGTTTTTCCAGGAAATCATAAAGCTAAAACCCCACTATCATATATTATGTATATCATGAATCATGAAACAATATCATACAAAACTCTAATCCAAGAGCTCTCAGTACAATACAATCATCTCACACTGTCATACACAAATCAACAAATACATGTGCCAATTCCTGTGTTCAGATAGCTTGCCTCCTCTGCACAAATCCTTGCAATTAGAATTCTCACAATTGGAATACAAATTGCCTAGTTTGCACATGCTCATAAGCATATCCACTGCATGTGTGATCAAATCACAACTGATAGCCAAACTATCCCTTTCACCTGTTATCTCAACTGGGTCTCCAATGGATCTGACATGCATGTAGTTAACCATGGTGAATCTTCAGTTGCATGTGAGTTCACTAATTTACTGAACTCTCACTAGTGCATGTTTAGTTACAACTAGTACAGCTGATCTTAACTTACTTAACTACACTTATAATTCTGTTACAAATCCAACTCACTCAATTATGAATGAAATAATAGATTAATATTTATTGTCTAATTTATTTAAGGGAAAAATAAATTAGACACATGTTTCTTGTTGACTTTTCAACACTCCCTCTCAACAAGAAATGGATTACCCTTCACCCCAATCCTGTCTCTATGATATTTGAATTTTCTCCTAGTGAGCGCCTTCGTCAGAATGTCTACATCATGATCTTCCGTAGGAATGTATTGAAGCAATATGATCTTCCGCTACACACAATCTCTGAGATGATGATATCGGATATCTATATGCTTAGATATGTCATGAAACACAAGATTAATAGAGAGTTTAATGCAACTCATATTATCACAAAAAATCATTGTCGGATCTAAATGAGAACCAAACAAACCAACCAAGATCTTTCTCATCCAGATAGGCTCACATGCATCTTGACTCGCTGCCATGTATTCCACTTCCACTGAACTAAGTGCCATGGATCTCTATTTCCTGTTGTACCGAGAAACAACTATAGATCTGATACTAAAGATCCCCCCTGATGTGCTCTTTCTGTCCGTTGGGCTTCCTGCCCAATCTGCATCCATGAAGCCATACAACTTCACCTCATCTATCTATATGTACCATAATCCATACTTAGATGTTCCCTTCAAATATCTCAGGACATGCTTACCCGCCTTCCAAAAGAGTTTGGTAGGCTTAACCATCGCTTGACTTAGTTGGTTAACCGCATAGCAAATGTTTGGTCTCGTGTTCACTAAATACATTAGAGAACCCACTAACTGTCGACAGATAGTAGCATCCACTACTTCTCTAGAAGTAGCATCCTCTTTCCTCTAGTTTCCTGGAAGAGGAGTATCCATGGGTTTCCATCCCTCCATGTGAAACTTACCCAGTATCTCCCTTGCATACTTTCCTTGAGACACAAAAAGTTCACCATCTCGCTGCCATATTTCCAAGCCGAGGAAATAACGAAGAAGGCCCAAATCCTTCATCTCGAACTCCTTTACAAGGTTATCCTTACATGATTGTATCAGCTTCTCATCACCAATCAGTATTAAATCATCCACATAAAGCACAATGATTAAAAGCTTACCCTCCACCAAAATTTGGTATAGGTTTGCATTTGTTTCACTTTTGGTGAAGCCCAATCCAATGAAATAGCTGTCTATCTGAGTGTACCAAGAACGAGGTGCTTGCTTTAGCCCATACAGTGCTCTCTTGAGTCTGCACACATGTGACCCTCTGTCAAAGGTCCCAAAACCTTCTGATTGTTCAATGTACACTTCTTCCTCAATGATCTCATTGAGGAACGCAGTTTTTACATCCATATGATGAATGTGCCAGCCCATCTTCGATGAGAGTGCAAGGATGGATCTTATGGAAGAGTAACTTGCGATAGGTGCAAAGGTCTCATCATAATCTATCCCCTCGATCTTTGAGAATCCCCAGGCCACAAACCTGGCCTTGTATTTCTCAACACTCCCATCAGCAGCTTGCTTTACCTTGTAGATCCATCTCAAACCTACCACTGATTTATCAATCGGTCTTGGGACAATTTCCCATGCACATTTTTTGACAATGGAGTCATACTCCTCTACCATAGCATCAACCTAAGTGGGGTCCTGCACTGCTTCCTGAAAGGAAGATGGTTCAGTCACAATAAATTTTCTCATGAGAGCCATGTATCCAACAAATCGATCAAGAGATTGTCTCTGTTTGTGTTGTGAAGTAGGGGCTCCTACATTCTGTGCAACATCTAGTCTCAATCTGTCAACTTCTGTGGTGCGCTTTCTACCATTTCTGATGGATGGCTCTACTTGAGTGGTTTCCTCCACTCCATGAACCTCCTCATGTGGCTAATCCACATCTTGAGACTCATCCTTGGGAACCAACATTTATTCTTCTGCATGCAAGTCTAGCTCCCTCTCAAGCGATAACCGCATGGATTTCCCCTCATAAAATTTTATATCTCGTCACATAACAGTCATCTTACTATTCGGAAAATACACACGATAATTATGGGGTGTTTCTGTGTATCCCACAAATATCCCAACTTCAGCAATCAGTTCCATATTCTTCCTAGAATCCTTTGTCACATGCACATAAATAGATGAGCAAAAAATTTTAAAATGAGAAACACCAGGTTTCTTACTAGTAAAAGCTTCTTCAAGTGTACTCATGCCAAGTACTCTATGAGGACAATGGTTATGCACATAAACCGCAGTATTGCATGCTTCTGCCCACAAATGCATTGGTAGGCCCTGATCATGCAACATCACTCATGTTGCACCCACAATAGTTCTATTCTTTCTCTCCACGACCCCATTTTGTTGTGGGTTATGAGGTGCTATGAGTTCTCTTCGAATTCCTTCTCCTTAGAGACTTCACTTGCTTCCCCGACTCTTTCTCCACCAATTCTTTAAACTCACATAACTTTGAGAATGTTTGATCCTTCTTCTGCATGAAGAATATCCAGCATTTACGAGAAAATTCATTAACAAAAATAACATAATACTTATGTTTTGTTGTTGAAGCAACTGAGAATGGTCCACACACATTTGTGTGAATTCTCTCCAGGATCACCGAAGCACGGTTCTCCTTTTCATGAAAGGTGGAATTTACATACTTCCCCAAGGTGTACCCCTTGCACTGATCTAACTGAGAAAGTGTTCCCCTTGGAAGTTCAGTAGATATTTATTGCATGATCTTCAAGGCTCCATGATGAATATGGCCCAATCGCCTATGCCATAATTTTCCCTCATCCTGGCTCACCACTTTTTCTGCCTTGCCTATCATGGCACTGCGACCATCTACCTCCAACATGTAGAGATTCTTAACTCGAATCCCTATCTTCTTGAATTGACCCGTTGCTTTATGTCGCAGGTAGGATTTTCCACTGCTAAAAACAACATCATAGTCTATGTCCTCCAACATTGCAACTGAGACCAAATTTTTCTGCTAACCAGGAACATGCATAACATTTTTCAATTGAAATGGTTTACCTGACTCCCTCTGAAAGGTAATGGTACCAATACCAGTTGCATTGTATCGTCCATCATCACCCATCTCTATATGCATTCTGAGATATTTCTCCTCCAAGTCAATGAAAGACTCTTTATCTCCCATCATGTGGAAGGAAGCGCCACTATCCAAATACCACACCGATCCTGATGCACTTGAAGCCATGCATGTGATCAAAGAAAATTTAAGTTCAAATTGTGAGATAAAATCCTCACCAGTTGCAGCTCCAGCAAATGTCTTGTTCTTCCTCTTCTGTGGACATTTAGTAGCAAGATGCCCATGTTCGTGAAAGTGAAAACACTTCACTTTGGACAAATCCAGCTTCTTGACTTTAGACTCGGATTTTGGATGGAATTTCTTCCCTTTCCCTTTCCTTGCCTTGGATGTCAAAGAAAAATCCTCTTCATCATCACGCTTTGATGAAGATCCATCTCTGGTGTTCTGCTTGAACTCCTTTTGCACTAGATCCGACCATAGTCGTTCGCAATCCGACAATTTTTCCCTTCCATTGACAGAGTCTTGATAACTATGCCAACTCTTGGGAAGTCCTGGGAGTGCCAAGCTCACCAAATCATCAGCAACGACTGTTATTTCCACACTTCCAAGCTCATCCCGACATTGAACAAACTTTGTGAGATATTTTGGAATGGTGTCGCCCTTATCCATCTTGATCTTCCTGAGTTTATCTTTGAGGGCCAATTTCCTATGGTCACTACTGTTTTGGAATGGATCCATCAAAACCTTCCACATTTCATGTGGTGTGGTTTTCCCATGGAGACTTGAGACAATGTGGTCTCGTACTCCCTCCAACAGAATCCTCCTTGACTTCGCAACTTTCTTTTTCCATGAATCAAGATTTGTAGTATCTGTCACATCTGGCTTAGGAACATCTTTGTCAATGTATTCCTTCAAGCCATTGTCTTCGATTACTGCCCCCAACCTGTCCTTCCAAGCAATGTAGGTCAAGCTTCCCTCGAGTGCATACTCCAACCTCAAGCCATTGAAAGACCTTTTGATCTTGAATCAACTGTCGCACCAAGAAAATCCTGCAAATTCGAATGTTATCCAACCAACAAAACTCAACTGCTGCAATTTATCTTGCCTTAGGAAGTTTCTCACCCCACCTGAGAGCAGCCTGAGGGAAGTTCGCACCATACCAGTGTCTATCCTTTGAACTCTCTGGGGAAGTTCACACTGTACTTCACTGTGGGGTGAGGGAAGTTCGCACTTCTCCCTTAAGCATCCTGCGAGAATGTCAATGAAGTTTGCACATCTCCTTTGAGTAGGGTGTGAGAATTTCTACTTTGAGAACTGTGCATAGTCTACAGTACTAAATTTTTCACCCTACTAGAGATGGGACCTGCGAAAATAAAATTATGTTCGCACCTCACTTTCGTGGCTTCATGGCCTCCATGGCTCTGATACCATGTAGAAATTTCAATACATATTAAGTATTTCCTATGATTATCCTGATCTAGAACAATTATACACCACTATTAAATACAGAATCGCTTCTACTATTATTCTTGTGGAAAATTAAACCATGATCACAACCACAATCACAAAGTGAAATATCAAGAACACATAACACAAAAGTTTTTCCGGGAAAGCATAAAGCTAAAACCCCACTATCATATATTATGTATATCATGAATCATGAAACAATCTCATACAAAACTATAATCCAAGAGCTCTCAGTACAATACAATCGTCTCACACTGTCATACACAAATTAGCAAATACATATGCCAATTCCTGTTTTCAGACAACTTGCCTCCTCTGCACAAATCCTTGCAATTAGAATTCTCACAACTACAACACAAATTGCCTAGTGTGCACATGCTCATAAGCATATCCACTGCATGTGTGATCAAATCAAAATTGATAGCCAAACTATCCCTTTCACCTATTATCTCAACTGGGTCTCTAATGGATCTGACATGCATGTAGTTAATCGTGGTGAATCTTTAGTTGCATGTGAGTTCACTGATTTATTGAACTCTCACTAGTGCATGTTTAGTTACAACTAGTATAATTGATCTTAACTCACTTAACTACACTTATAATTCTATTACAAATCCAACTCACTCAGTTATGAATGAAATAATAAATTAATATTTATTGTCTAATTTATTTAAGGGAAAAATAAATTAGACACATGTTTCTTGTTGACTTTTCAACACATCATATGCATAGGGATAAAACATGCACTCTTCATCAGAGTGTCATCTACCATGAAAATCGAGATGTGCCTCCTTGCCGTCATCTGAAATCCAATCAATAAATTCCATCGAAATGAACTCCCATTTCTATTCTGGAATGACGTTTGGCCATAGTAATCTTGTTGGATGTATATGTTCAACCTTCACTTGCTGACATTCTACAGATCTTGCCACGTGGTTGACTATATCTGCCTTCATTCCCTTCTAGAAGAATAAGGGTTTAAGGTCTTCTCTCATCTTCGTGACTCCTGGATGTGCCATGTACATTACTCTATGAGCTTCGTTTAAGATCAACCTCTCAATTCATCATTGGGTGGTACATAAATCCATTTATTATATCTCATCAATCCGTCGTTGTCCACCATAAATCTCTCAAACCTTGGTACCAACATGGTGTCTTGTCCAATAAATTCCTTAACCTCCTCATACCAGTCATCAGTGCATAATAGTTAGAATCTTTTCATGTATATTCATCTTAAGAGGTGTCACCGAAAATATGCGTGGTCTCCGACTCAATGCATCAACCACTCTATTCATTGTTCCTTTATGTAGGTAATCTCAAAATCATACTCAGTAAGCAGTTCCGACCAATGCCTCTGTCGCACATTCAAGTCGCTTTGCGTAAAACTGTGTTGTAAACCATAGTGTTCCATTTTTAGTTCGAATTTCCATCCAATCAAGTAGTGTCTCCACACTCTTAGGGCATACACAATGGCTAAAAACTCCAAGTCGTTTGTTGTGTAGTTCTCCTCATTCGTTCTTAACTTTCTCGAAATGTAAGCGATCACTCAACTATATTGCATCAAGACTTTTCCTAAGCCTTCCTTGGATGCATCCGTGCATACCAAGAGTTCCTCGTCCATGTCAGGGACTTTTAGTATTGACGTTGTCATCAATATCTCCTTGATCCATCAAAATTCTTCTGCTCATTCTCGGTCCATACAAAATTCTTGTTTTTCTTCTGCAATTTTGTAATCGGATTTGATATGTTCAAAAAACCCTCGACACACCATCGATAATATCTCGCTAACCTCTGAAGCTATGTACTTATGATATGTTCATCGGCTTGGGCCATTTCATAGTAGCCTCTATCTTCACTAGATCCATAGTGATACCTTCATCGTATATGACATGCCCTAAGTAATGAATCTTCAAATGATAAAAATAGCTTTTCGATAGTTTCCCAATAAATTTGTTCTCTTGTAGACATTGTAGTACTGAGACAAAATGCTTGTTATGTTCTTCATCATCCGATAATATATCAATATGTCATCAAGGAATACTCGATGATAGTCAAGAAGAGACTCCACGACCCATCCTTCTTCCATATGAAAATAACAGGAGCACCCCAAGGAGATATAATTGGGCGTATAAGCCCTAGGTCTAAAAACTCTTTCAATTGCATTATCAACTCCTATAAATCAGGTGTTGAAGTCCAATAAGGCGCTCTTTCCATCGGTTCAATTCCAATTTTTAGGTTGATGGTAAATTCCATCTTGGCTTCAGGTGGCACACCTGGTAATTCTTTTGGGATTCACATCCACAAATCTTGTACTACTGAAAGGTTTTCTAATCCTTCTGCCATGCCTATTACATTCAACACTAAGTATGCATACCACTTGCATCCTTGCGCGTGTTCTCTTGTAGTTGTAAGGAAGAAATAAACCTCAGGGATACTCCCTGTTTTCTTCCTACAATCGTACTTCTTTGTTCCTCATTGTCAGTCCAACTCAACCGCTTCATATTACTATTGAGTAGCGCATCATGTGATTCCCATAATCCATGTTGATCATGAAATTATAATATCTTAATATCATGATGTATAGGTCAGACTTCGTTACACTATTCCCCAAGTTAAGGCTACAATCTGTAACACTTCCTCCACCCAATTGCTTAGCTCCTGAATCCATTTATGCATGGCCTAACCGATCCTGTTTGACCACCCTTACCTAAATCCATTCAATGTGATCTACAATAAAGCTCCATGAGAATTAGTATCTAACAAATACTAAAGTTTGGTTGGAGATGGTACCTAATGCCTTGAGCATAATGGTCTGGCATTCGTCCTTGAGATTATTCACCGCGATCATGAATCCTATGGGCCTTGCCCATCTCCACCACGGTAGTGTGTCCTGTTGAATCAACCACTCTGGCCCTTTCAACTGGTCAGTCTTGTTGGTATGGTGACTCTCCACATGACCATCTCCCACCTTCGTTCCAGTACTCCTAGCCTCAAAATAGAAGTTGTTAGCCCACCAGCCTAAGATCCTGGTATTTTCTACTGACAAACCTAACTGTGGTTGTTGGAGGCGGTCCCCTGTAGAGGGTCTTCTACTAAGGAACTCGTTGTCGTGGTGTCGGGAACAAGGGTTATATAGACGTATATTGCTACCAAGATGTCTTGTATGGTTGGATTCTGATGCTACTGCACACAAGATGTTGTCAGTCCATATGGTCTTGCATAATTCCTACCCTGACTCCTGTGGTTGATTCCCTTTTCAACTATGATGCATACTAGACTGCATCATGCAACGTTCGAGGCATTGATATCCTCACCTTCACAAGAAAGCTGGATTTAAGGTCAAACATGAACTTGTTGACCTCCAGATTCTCTGCGTTCAGATGGGGGGCATACTGAAGTAGCTCCATAAATTTGGTCTCATAATGTGACACTGTACGACCACCCTGTTGTAAGGCATTGAACTCATCGAGCTTGCAATCATTGAATTCCTCTGAAAATTGCTTCTCCCAAAACCGTTCCTCAAACCATTCCCATAACATGGATTTGACGACCATGTTTAGCTAAGGTAGGAGTGTATTCCACCATAGAAGAGCAATCCCCTTTAACTGAAGATCGCCATGCGGACCTTCATGCTAGAGGTCGTACCCATGAAGCATGAAGCACATATCCTTATTTTCCAGCCATGCCTCAGCGGCTGAGCCGCCTGGGACACTCGTGAACTCAGGAACTTAACCTTCTCAATTTCTCCAGGAATTCTACCAGTACTAGCTTGGGCGTGTTGTGGACCCTCGGGGGTACAGGATCCCTGGCCTCATCTCAGTACAGAAGATTAGTCAAGGCCTCTGACATTTCCCTGGAAGGACCTTGTTCCTCCCCAAGCACTTATTCCTCCCCTTGGGGGTTAGACTCCTAGGGCACGAGTGCTTCTTGATGCATCACACCTCCTTCCCCACCACCATGTCGTCAATCTCTGCGGCGTACTCTAATCATAATTACCGCCGGAACATGTTAAAATTTTAATTAGCGCTAAGTTAATTATCATAGTTTTAACTCAGTGGAAAGAGTTACTATCCACAATCAC
>JZKD02S1596711.1:259781-276863 GCA_000966675.3 Picea glauca | reverse complement strand
TTTTTAAAGTATATTATGATATTTTCATGGCATTATGTATTACCTTGTCCTTTGCATGATGATAACATTTAAAAAGTAAACATTTAAGGGTTGTTTTTATGATTTTGTTTACAATGATGATGAGTTCTTTTACCACATTATAAAAATGTGTCATTTTAATACCCCAATTTTAGAATGGGTGCTATCGGAAGCAGTACTTTTCAATTTGATGGTTGATTTTGAGGTTTTGGTTTTAATGGTACCAAGTGATAAAAATACGATTTCAAATGATCTCAAAATTTAACGTTTTGAAAAGAAAAAAAAAAATCAAAAACATATTTTTTGTTTTTAGGTGCTAATTTTAAGGTTTTTCTAAGCTATTGTCTAAGTTTTGAAGGCAATGTTTGAAAAATGTTGTAATTTTAACCCCGTTTAAAAAAATGGTGCTACCAGTAGCACCACTTTTTGATTTGGTGGTTAATTTTGATTTTTTTTATGCAAAAATATGGGTTTTTGGTCCAGATTTCTCGTTTTGAGGTCACAATTCTCATTAAGTTGGTAACTATGTTGGGTGGGGTTATCAGGGATACTGGCAGAAACATAATCCGGCTATATGTCGCGAGTATGGGAAAGTCAACTAACATCGATGCGGAATTCGGAGCCCTAGAGATTGGCCTTGAGATTCTAAGATGTGAAAGGATGAAAAACACTATCGTGGAAGGTGACTCCACTCTAGTAATCAACATGGTGAAGAGACTCCAAAATGTCACCAAGGTGGGAAAATTCCAGAGACATTGGCGCTTGGCACACTCCCTGCAAAAAATCCAGGGACATCTGCAAAAGATGAACACTATGGATTTGTGTTGGGTATGCAGGTCAGTGAATAGCCTGGTGGATCAAATAGCCAATGAAGGGGTTAGCAATGAAGGATCAAAGTTAGACACCCCTTGGAGCAACATCCCAAATGGTCAATTCATAACAGACTACACACATCTAGCGACAAAATATCGTGAAGGAAGATCAAGTACGGAAGGTCACATCAAGAGGAGCGGTGAAAGGCTAGTAGTTGGGCACAACGAATCCAAGCAGAATATTCATGGGAAACACCCAATTCCTAGGGATAGAGAGGGATCATACCACACAACAGATGGAGGTACAACCTCAAGGTCATATCAGTAGGATTAAGTGCAAGGTTAGCACAGGGGAAAGTACGAACGAGACTCAGCAGGCCATGAGTGACATAGGACCAAATAGGTTACCACGTGCCAATAGGGTCACTCCCCCTCTAAGAAAAGGTACGGAAAAGAGAAAAGGTGGTTACACAATGAGCAGGGGTGAGCGACGACGTAGGGATAATGATCGGACTATCATTATCACACATACGGAGACAGAGAAAAAGGATGGGAAGGACCAATTCTACAGGCATACCATGATAGGAGAATGTCCATAAGAGGTGAAGCACTAGGAATAGAGGTAGTAGGACTAAGAAAAACAGAAGAAGCCACCACAAAAACAAGGGTCTGACAAGAAGGTTCGCAGTGGTAGAAAGGAACAAGAGGAGAAATCGGGAAGAGAACCACCACAAACCAGCCAAGATGGTGCGTATGAAGAAAATGCACATCAAAAGAAACACCTAGAGGGACGATAACCCTATAGGCCACAGGAATGTTTCAAGGATGGAGCAAGCAGCCTGAGACGCCAAGGGTACCTTCCAGGTGTTGGTTGACCCGAAAGGTAAAGTGACCATCACCAGATGGGAGAAGGAAATCACTGCCAAGTGCAAGGGAAAAGCCTGGAAGGAGCTAAACCAGGAAGAGGACTGGATAATGGACCCAGGGACCACACGGGCCAGGGAAACACTCTACCACAAGATGGTAGAGATGGCATGGAGGACAAATATGCTAATAGGCAAAGTGAGCATAGAAAAGAAAGCTACCAGTCGAAAGGGTAACAAGGCCCATAAACAAGTGCTAAAAGAAATCCTGAGTCGCCTCAGCACTCTGTACTCTACTACAAAATGAATTACAGAGGCCCAGAAGAATTAGCAGGAGAAGCTGGAGTTAATGGCTACCCAATTACACTTATACGTGCGCTATGTCCACCATATAGATATCACACCTGCTGATGGGAATGGAGCACCAGCCTAGATCAGGAAGACCCATACGGGGGCCCAGAAGGGGGAGAGCAAGGACAAGGCACAGGATGAAAAGAAGAATCTTATAATCCTGGAATAAAGCCAGGCAGCAAATGACCAGGAATTTTAATGGGTCATTCTGAATTGGTGTCTTGTGCTTTTTTGGTTTTTTTAGAATTAGTTTGTCAAACTGGATATGAAGGGACTGGACCGATTTCCCAATGTGGTGGTCCATCCATAACCCTGTGCTATCTCAAAAAACAAAACTCTAGAAACCCTGGGTTGGTTTCCGATATGGCAGACCAGGGAGTCTCCCTTTTTTTTATATTATCTTTTCTTAGTAATACAGATACTCACACTCACTTACAAAAAAAAAAAAAAATCTTAAAGAATCTTGTTTTAATATGTAGAATCAAATCACTGGAATCTTCTTTTTTTACAAAAATAAAATAAAATAGTTTAATATGAGGGTTTTTTTCATTCTGCTTAACAATAGTGATGTATAAATTTAAGGTAAAAGTGGAAATTAAATATATGGACAGAGTCGAATTCGGTCATGTCCTTGTACATGGACAGGGTCGAATTCAATCCTATACATGTACATGGATAGGGAAAATTCAGGCATGTCCCTGTACAGGGACATGCCCGAATTCAGACATATCCATGTACAGGGACGGGTCTGAATTCATTAAAGTATTGATGAAATATTAAAACATAAAATGAAATAGTCTAACAATATTTGTTTATCGAGTTGTCTAATGTTTGGTGCTAGTTGATCCAAGGTGGTAGTAGACTAAAGCATATCATATCCATGGTAGTTGGTGGATCCCATGTTTAAAATAAAAAGAAACATCAATCCTAATCAACTTCCTATTTTAATATGTAGAATCAAATCATTGCAATCTTCTTTTCTGCAAAAATAAAATAAAATAGTTTAATATGAGGGTTTTGTTCATTCTTCTTAACAATAGTGATGTATAAATTTGAGGTAAAAGTGGAAATTAAATATATGGACAGGGGGATTCCCTAAGGTAAATCTAATTCCAAGGTTAAAAGGTTGATTAAAGTGTTCAAGGACTCAAGTTAAGTTTGATTTTCAATATGGTTTATGTGTGTCCAATGAGGTATCTTTCAGATTATAAATTAGGCACAAGTCTAATGTAGGATAGGTATGACTAATATACTTAGACTTGTATCATATCTGAATTTATGTGATGTGTGAAGTAAGGTACTTTCAGATTTGCAAAGAAAGAATGAAACTTAAGCAGAAGTAAAGTATGGAATTCAAATTTAAATGCTCAAATACAATCTAAAATATAAATTTTTTGCATCAAATATGAGTGAAAAATGCATAAATTTATAAAGGAAATCAAGAGAATTAATTCTAGAATGCAATGTCCATGAAAAGAGCTTAAAGTAAGATCTAGAAAAAAAAAAATTCAGACTCAAACGTAATCTAGAAATGTAAATTTTTTACTTATATTCGGTGATATAAATTCATAAAATGTAAAACCGAAAATGAAATAAATTTCTGAAGTACAGAAAAAACTAAGTAAATGAGTCTACTTGGATTGGAAAATGACGTTTTTTAGACTCAAAACAAATCTAGAAATGAAATTTTTTGAACTAAACTAATTTCTCGAAATTGCAATGATTTTAAAACAAAAATAAAAATGAATTCCAGAATGTTTAAACTGAGTTTTTCCTACTTAATATGCAAATTGAAATTCCTAGGCCAAAGCTCTCTGCTAAAAAATATATTTCTCAAGTAATTGAATGTTGAAAATGCACAAAATTACAAACAAAAATCTAAATTGTAATTTCCAACATGTATTAAATTTAATTTAATCTAGTGTATGAACAAAATTGAGGGTCCTATATCACTATGCAAAGTTGTTGTGTCCCTGTACAGGGACAGGGACAAATTTGGCCCTGTAAACCTCCTAAAACAAAAACTATAAAACTACCTAAAAATTAATTAACTGGGACAAGGATATATTTACCTGGACCAGTGGCAACGAACAATAACAACGACCTCCACCACCAACCACCCGTAGCTACGACCACAAGCACCAACCACCAACAAGAACATATGCCAGCACCAACCACCAATGGCAACGTGCGCCAACATCAACCACCATTCAAACAATTTGGGAAAAATGTGAATGGATCGATGTGCAGGTGATCTATAAAAGGTTTTTCGGCTGAAATTGTTTTTCGGATGAAACATCTTTTCAGTCGAAAGATTCTTTTGGCTGAAACAAATTTCAGCCAAAACATTTTACCGGAAAAATAAATTCATCTGGATAATATGGTACATGACAGTCGAGACCATCTTCATGGTACTATTTGATTTGACATCCAAAGGTTCAGCCGAAAAAGTTGTCGGTCGAAAAGATGTGTCTTTCGACCAAAATAATTATCAATTCAGCTGAAACAATGTCAGTAGGAATTTTGGAAACCGGATTCTCACAAAAGTGTTACCCAACTTCATGATTTCACTGCATATAAAAGAGAGACATACCTCCCTTACAAAAAGAATTCCAAGCAACGTAATCAAGCTCCTTTCTTCTTTCTCCTTCAAAATTTCAACCTTGCACATGTTTTTCCTCTATCCCTTATCATGATACCTCCAAAAAATTAAATATTTTAATTTCCTATCTTTATGGACATATCTTTCTCTAGATCTAGATATGTCATCATTCTTATCCTTAGATCAATCCCTCGTTATTGATGGCTTTAAATTAATTATGATTTTCATAATTTATTCTTCTTGTCTCGACTTGTAGAAACTAACTCATGTTTTCAACCATTTTAATATTATCCACCATTGTAAATCTATCGATGATTGTTCTCCACCATTGGAACTCTATTGATGACCACAGTTAGGATCTCTCAATAATATAGAAGACTACATAACAAAGCTATGCATCCCTCACTGGCATTCACTTCATCACCATTGGAATTGAGATGATTAACAAAGGGATTGAAGGTATTAATGTGACATTGATATGAGGGTACGGTGGGGTGATATATTAGAGAAAACATATTATATGTTGTCTCTAATATATCCCCTTAGAGAAAACATATTATTAATTTATTGATTAACATTTTGTTACGAGGAAAATCACTCTATGGCATGGGGTAAACCACAACAAACGGAAATGACAACAAAAATCTATTATAATCTCAGGTATGTTATATAAACAACATGCTAACAAGAAAAGATAAATATCCTACCTCATCCAGATGTTCGATGAAGTCCATTGTTGAGCACTTGACTCAAAGCTATACACCTGCAACTTCTCCTCAACAACTAAGATACATAAGCATATGGTGATAATATATAAAGTTAGCACATATAATAACATAATCCATCAATATTCATAACAAATATGCCCATGGAATAATAATTCAAATATTTTCAAGACGTTAATTAGATGAGAAAGAGTATTTCTATTAAAATGTAATCAATAGAAGTGTATGAATGACAAACTTTTGTGTTGGCATATTCGGAACCAAGAACTAAGTCCCTTCCTACTAGGCCTCCACCACTTCAATCCTCCACCAAAGGAGAGCTCATATAAGAGAGACAATAAGGTTCTCCATCAAATAGGGAAGAGCTTGGGGTATGAACAATGTGTTCATACTTAAAAGGACAAAGGGATGCAGACTCAATATGAAGGGATTAATTTCTTCAGAGTAACTTTTCTCTCAAAAGAGAATTTTTATCCTCTTTCCACATCTTGGATATGCCCCATTTATAGCCTTCAAATAGAACTAAAGGGCCGAGTCAGAACGTTTCCGGTATATGGAAGGTCAAGGATCATGGATCTCGTGACATGACATGGAAACCTGACACCATTTTTTAATTTTGGGCACAAAACATGATGTACGCGGGTTGTAATGGTGCAACCTGCGTATATGCATGATCTATAGATGTTAGGGCACATATATGTGGAAAAATATGTTTTTTGGCTCTCGGGAATGCAAAAAGGGGACTTCAAGTTGGCATAGGGAAATGGAAAATCCCTTCTGAGCAAGTAGCATGGGGTGACGTAAATATTTCTATAACAGATGCCCCCTAATGTGTGAGGTTAGAGGAGTATCTGCGATGGCCGAAATACATTATAATTCCCAGAAGTGGAGTAATGGAGACCTAGCTAGACGAACTAGTTGATCATGAGAATATTACAATCCATAATGACTTTTTGCACATGGATTCCAATTTGAATTACACTGCAGATCCATGTGGAAATATACCAAACAATTGTTCATATCCATGCATAGGAAATACAAGGGTAGATACATGCCATAGGTTGTCATAGTCACGAATAAGGACTAATGAAAACTAGTCTAAAAATTAATCTGAAGATATTTGTATATAATGGAGTACAATATGATCTCCCACGATCATTGAAGTCATAGAGGTACTGGTCCAATGAATGATAGCAATATCTTAGGAAAGTTGGGACTATGAACTAATGTCTTCAAGTCTTCTATACGATCCGCCAAAGGTGCAAATCTACATCATGTGAATAAAGGAGTTGAGGTCGAACACAATGAGACTTTGTTTGATTACCGATCATTACGGTACATTGTTAACAAACGTGAGACAACCTGTCGATGATGAATGTAGGTATCAAGGCACCGAGTACATTCTTACAAGTGTGAATAAAGGAGTTGAGGTTGAACACTTGAATAATCCATCGATCATGAGACAATGATGTATTCCCAATTGTCGATGGCAAGAGAACCTGCCACTAATGACTGCAAGCCTCTAGGTATTCATAGGACTCTAGGTCGCATTTTTATAATAGATGGGTTGAATTAAATGGAAGGAGACCTACTGAAAGGAGAGAATTAAGGCATCTGTTATCAGTCAGCATGAGGTACAAAGTAGTATCTTGATGATTTAGAGGAACTTGGATGAAGAACATGTTCACAAACCAACAACCCTGTGCATCTTTCACATGCACCAAATGCAAGCAGTGCACGAAAAATACCCTATGAATAACAACCAATAAGGAAAAATGTCGATAAAGGCAAGGAAACCACAAATAAGGCTAATGGAATCCAAGACACTACATGAATCCCAATGTGTGAATATATTTTTTGTCATCGAACACAAGGGAAAACCCCTAGTCAACAATCAATGAAGAGATGTTGATTGTTGGGTTCAAGGTTACCTACCCATAATGAAAGTAGGACCAGGGTGCACGATAGGAATACACCTTCATGTAACTCTAAGACACACTGAGGGTATGGCTGACATGCAAAGTCAAGAGTTCTGAGAAATGGTCGACATAGGCTGATAGACATCCTTTGAACAAGAGCATGAGACATATGGAAGACTCTGTCAACATCGACTCAATGGTGAAATTTTGTGATGCTGTAGACACCAAGAAAACTCTCCTTAGGGACTGGAATATTAACCAGATAGAGAAGTAAACTATAAGTAACAAACTTATCTTCCTAAGGTCATGCTAAACCCAAAATTTGGATGACAGGTGGACTCAAAAGTTTGTGCTATGTTCAAAGGAAACACGATTTCTTCCAACATGAGGCAATACTCTTTTCCCATCCATCTTTTTTTTTTTTCATAGACAAATGAATGTTATGATACAGAGGAGGAAACAAGTGTTGCAAGTAAGAAACTGGTTCCGGCAGTGGAACATACCTATGCTCAATGTAAGGAGGTGCATGCAGGATATGGACACTCGGGGGAATGTTTCCTTGTAGGGTAGAGGGTGTCAAGCTGCAAAGGATATAAAAAAGGATCTTCTTGGCTGATGATGAAAACTATTGAGATAATAGGCTTATAATGAAAAAATGAGAACTAGCAATAGGATCAATACGGAAAACAATAGAATGAGATGAAATTACAACTTAACTCCAAAGAATGTCCTTTTTCATAAATTTAGTCTACTTGGTCTAAAAAAAGGGTTAAACTTACACCAAATAGATGTCCTTTCAAATCCAATTTACAATTATCAAAGGGACAAGTTCACTCGAAAATCTTTTCTCTTTTTGAAAGAGTCAAAAAAAACCTTAAAAAAGACTCGTGGGAGTCCCATAGGTATAGGTCATCATGCTTCTGAGTAATAAATGAGGTTCGAACGTAAAGTCATATTGGAACTATAAAGGACTCCTGGTCTTTATGGAATAATCTTTGCATGGGAACCAAATCGCACATAGGTTCTAACTAGGGCACCCATGTTTGGTAAGTCTCTACCATTCAATAATGACACTTCTAGTAGAAAAAAGAAGTTTATGTGTCGCTAACAAATGGGTACGTACCTAAGGCATATGAATTACATTTATAGGATAATGCGAGTGTGCAGAATGGAGTGATGACCTATCCTATATGTTGGTCAACAAAAATGCCATCCAAAGTCACAAACGGGTAACATGACGCTAGAAACCGCAAGAATCCCTGGATAAAACCACCAAAATCAACTCCATCCACTGCACTATTAGTCCACTGGGCCAAAATATTAGAAAAACTATGCAAAGTGGGTAAATGTTTTTTCTATAAATAGTAAAAACAATAACCAACTTACCATATCATTTGTATTTTTTACCCAAATAATTCATTTTGGACCAAATTTCCCCCAATCTTAAACTACCGATTGTGGGAGCTACGAGTGACGAAATTGACAACCATCTAGACCAAGTAATTATTCTTTCCCTTCTCTTCATTTCTACTGGTTTAAAATTTTACTTTAGGCTTCAATTTTTTAGTATTTTAAGCTATAAATTAGAAACTAGAGTGTACGTGGGATGTAATTCATCGAGTTTTGTATACGCAACCCTGTACGTGATTGTTATCAAAACATAATTCTTATATGCATCCCTATACGTGGTTTTGTAAACCGCAGCTCGTGTACAAGTCCGTGAGTTGAATTTTTAAATAATATTGACTCAAAATTTGATTTTAAACTTGCAAGATGGTGCTAGAGTGGAGAGAAAGAGAGCATGAAGAGGTTGATGCTACAGTAGAAAGAGATCAAGGGGCCCAAATGGAATTAAGAATATGTATGATATATCAATTTTTGGATCTCAAAGGAATGAGGACTCAAGTGAGACTGCTCGAGATGTTGGTGAACTATTAGTATCCAGATACAGAGGCCTTCAACCTCGATGGGAAACCATTGAGAATTGAAGTCAAGGACATATACTTTCTGACAGGATTATTGCGTCGGGGTGAGGTGGTGAACCTCAAATCCTGGGGAGATGGGAGTGTCATGAATATAGAGGACTACATAGACACTCACTGTGTTTCAGGGACTGAGAAGGTAGGGAGCCAACTCCTTATTAGAGCGATCAACAACCTGAGTCTCAAGATCATTGTCCTAGTGTTGGCATGGATCACAGGGTCGACCTCATTACATCAGGTATCAGGATCACTTATGTTCTACTCGGTGGAGTGCTTGCAACCCACGATTTACGACTGGTGCACCCCACCATTGGCCAACATGAAGAGCCAGCTAACAAAATGCAAACAACGTAGAAAGAGGAACTTTGGTTTTATGTCTATCTTATGTATTTTTTTCTTCAAGTGGGTTCCAGGCTTGGGCCCTAGAGTTGAAATTGTTTTGCATGGACCTCGCGATCCATCCATGGCATGGTGGAATGAGGTGATGAGGCGGTTGGGGGGTGGTAGGGTACCAACACCCTACAATGACGAGTTTTTCTTCTGGTTTCGTAGGAATATGATAGCTTTGATGACTACCCATATTCATAGATCGACTTCAAAGGAAATCCGAACATTCCATTACCACCAAGTTTCTCCTACAAAGTCACGGGTATGAAAGAGTTTTTAAATATTTAATTTTTTTGTATTTTTGTAAAAGAAAAAAGAAAAATGTTTTTGGATGATGTCAAGTACTAATTAAAACGTGTATTGATACACAAATGTGGGTCCGCATAGGCTATATGGACTCCCATGAAATAGACAGAGACACTGGGGGGATGATCCAGTGAGAGGAGGCATTAAGAGAGTGCTTCAAAACATGTAGGGAAACCTGGATTGTTTGACACAAATAATTCCCATGGTTCAGGTAGATGATCTGTTGGAGGAGATGAAGTAGTAGGTGGTAGGTGTGCCTCATGCTTGGGTGTGACTTTTTCGGCGTCTCGCAAATGCCATACTATGCTACCATGACATGCTTTCAGTGCTAGAGGAGTAGATGTCGTGGTTATTGTATTGATCAACTATATATGTATTTTGAGGGTGTGAGCCCCAATTTTGTACTATAACACCATATTTTTTGGAGAAATGAAATATAAAAAACAGTGGTCTTTTTCTTTACTTATATTACAATGTGTAGATTGGTGAATGTGTTTTCTTTAATTTAATTATGTGACAAATGCCAATCTAAAACATAGTTAGCATATGCATTGGATACATAATTAGAACTTCTAGATATGTGATTATAAGTAATAAAATAAAAATGTCACTCCAAAAGTCGTACCCATAGTAATCGTCGGAGTAAAGTAGGGTCTCACACACAGTAACTATCATTCAACTGACATACTACTAACTGGGAGTCCATGAAAACTTCCAAAGAACAAATAACATGTGAAACGACATCGTGTAAAATCTCTATAATGACTATTTGACCACATTATTCGTTGATATCCCTAGACAAATGCCACTTGAATACACTAGTTGACCTTCACGTGAGTAAACAACCCAAGCGACAGAAGCTGAGTTCCGTGTATGATGAATGGCACTATCTGTGAATCCTTAGTAATCTGAAGACTTTGTTGACATGTGCCAACCAAGGGAAAACTTGATAAGCAAGTAGATGATCAAAGGGAAAAGATATATAACTAAGATACACTAGCATACAAAGCGTTATGCCCAAGCTTGGGGCTCAAGTGTAATATATTTTCACATAAATCCCATTTCTAGGCTCATCCAGCATATTCCCTTCACAATATTCTAAGTCATAGGATCCTTTTTCTAAGACATGTCGCACGATATAAGGACCGTGCCACATAGGGTTGAAATTACCTTCCCCCGACGGTTCTTTGGCTTGGTCATAAAAGAGGACCAAGTCACCCTCAACATATTGTTGAGGACAAACATACTTATCATATTGGACCTTGACACGTCGTTTATTTGCTTCGATAGTCGTAGAGGCATCTCAATGCTGCTCATCTAGACTCTATAGGTGTATGAAGCATTGTTAGATATTGGAAGTGTCATGTAGGAGGTTAAATTCCAATCTAAGAGAAGGGATTATGCATTCAATAAGTAGGATCGAATCCACACCATGTACTAACTGAAAAGGATAAAAACCAGTGGAAGTCTTAATCGAGGTTCGGTATGCCCAAAGTGTCGAGTAAAGCATGAGATGCTAGTCAGACTTTCTCTGGTTAACAATTTTTTGAAAAATGTTCTTGAGAGACTTGTTCATGGCCTCTACTTATCCATTTTCCTATGGGTAGTACAGGGAAGAATGACCATGTTTAAACCCTAGTTTCAATGTTAATTATTTCATCATTTCGTTCTTAAAGTGACTACCATGATCAGTGAAAATCTCACTCAAGATTCTGAACTAGGCTATAATTTTATTGAACACAAAAAATGCAGCATTATTACCATCGTATTTAATTGTAGGCGTGGCCTCAGCCCACTTGGTAAATTTGTCTATGGCCACAATAATATGTTGATGCCCCCCAGCTGAAGTTTGGTTGCAATCCACAAAATCCACCTCCCACTTGGTGAAGGGACCGACAATAATGATCGGGTGAAGAGGGGCTGGATGTGAGAACATATTTCAAGAAAACATATGGAAAGGGTGACACTTCTTGACCACTTCGACACAATATTTAAAAATAGACGGCCAAAAATAATGGGCTCGCAAAATATTCTGGCTTTTCTCAAGCCCGGATAGATGACCACCACAAGCCCCACTTTGATAGTCATTAAGAATGGACTCAGTCTCCTTGTGAGTCAATAAACGACGCAAGATATTATCTATTCCTCGGTGAAATAAAGTGTTGTCGATGATAGGGTAGTTATTAGCTTGATATCATATGCGTCGGCGATCTTCTCTCATAAAGATGTTGAGAGAACTTCAAGGTTTGAAGATATGTCAAAATGTATCCATACGAGGGGTCTGAAGACATGAAAAGGAAAACGTGTTCATCTAAAATTGAATTCACATTAATAACATCCTCGTCTAACCGAGGCAAGTCTAATATTAACTTGGCAAAAACTAGTGATTTCTTGGATTTTTCCAAAGCAAAATCGAGATCAAACTCTTGCAAGATGGAAATCCCTTTATTATATTTTCCCCCTATGATACACCTAGTAAGGACGTATTGAAATGGATTGATTTCATCAACTACAGTAGTTTTGTAAAGGAATATATAGTGTTGTAATCTTTTAACTGCGTGTACGGCAGTCAAAGCAATCTTCTCAACACGAGAGTACTTGAGTTCAGGACCGACTAAATTTTGACTAAGATAGTAAACAACGTGGTCATGGATCTCATCATCCTCCTTAACTAAAACCATACCAACCATCCCTTCAGATGCGGCGATATAAAGAAAGTAATCTCTATTGTTGTCCAAAGGCTTCAGTAGAGGCGTCGATACCAAGGCTTTCTTTAGAGCATCGAAGGATTCCTGGGCTCGCTCATACCATATAAATAGAGTGTCCTTCTTCAAAAGAAGCATGAAACCCTTAGTAGTATTGGCATAGTTTACTATAAACCAACGTAAGAAGTTAGCTTTCCCCTGTAAACCTTGAAGCTAACGAATGTTGCACGAGGGAGGCAATCGAAGTATTGCCTCAACCTTTAAAGGATCCACCATGATCCTAGTCTCAGATACTAAGAATCCTAAAAGATGACCCGACCTAATGTAAAAGATGCACTTATTAGGGTTCAAACGGATGCAATAATAGTGGCATATCTCAAAAACTAGCCGAATGTGGGTAGAGTGATCCACTCTCTTGAGAGAATGAGCAGTGAGATCATTGAGATAAGCTTCGACTATATGTTTGAGATAGTGAAAGGCAAAGGTCATATATTGTTGGAAGGTCGCTCTGGTGTTTTTAAGGCTGAAAGGCATTTTTCAGTATGTGAAAGTACCCCAAAGAAACTTAATTTCCATATTTTGTTGATCCTCGAGTTTAATATGAATTTGGTTGTACCCTAAAAATCTGTCCATAAAAGAAAAAACTTCGCTTCTCACACACTCATCGAGAATCTGATCAATGAACAGTGTCGGGAAGTTTTCTTTAGGACGGGCCTTATCCATGTCTTTAAAATCCATGCACACATGGATGGTTGCTTACTTCTTATTCACGGGAATAGAGTTGGATACCCATTCAATCAAGGGAACCGGGTAGATAAAACCAGCATTAATCATTTTTTCCACCTCTTCCTTAATAGCAGGGTCCTTCCTAGGATTAACAACTCTAAGTCATTGTCGAATAGGTTTATCATTCAGGTAGGTTTTAATCTCATGTTTGAAAATTCAAGGGTCGATTCCTGGCATCTCTTCATATGACCAAGCGAAGACATCATGGAATTCCTTGAATAGTTCGATGTAGATTTAAATTTATTCAGGCGAACAATCTGCACCGATGTGTAAATTTTCAATTTTACCAGGAATACGGGGGCTATCGATCGTGACAGTAGGAGAAATACTTACCATGTTTCTTTCGGCATAAATGTTGTGCATATCGAGTGGAACTATGGCATGACCGACTATCTCGCTCAAGAGAGATCTAAAATCATCTTGTTTGATTCTAGCAAGCTCTGGGAGGAAGTAAGAGGGATGATGCATATCATCCTATGACCTATCAGAACCATTCATGGGCTCTACGATTGCTTCATATGAATATAAAGTATCATCAATGAAATCATGTGATAAAGATGATGAAGTGGGCCATACGGGCTTAAGAACAGGATCCTCCCCGTTCGTCTATGAGGAGACAGGATCTGAGTCGGCAGAAGAGTTAAGAATAGCTTGATACGTTATCTCTACCACCGAAAGTGGCATTTCCATTCCAATATGTGACTGACGTTCACAAGACAAGGTCGAGTAAGGTAGGGTCCAAGGATCATTAAAATACGAAGTGAGGAAAGGAATGAACCTCATTGACGAAGAAGACCTACTGGACATGGCATAAATATTATGAATTGGTGCCACGAAATCAAATGTACCCATAAGGGATGAATACATTCTGACACCAATATCCTGAGTTTCCAACTGAGAATTGTTGATCATAGGGATCAAAGGTCCAATTGATGCATTGGGACTCGCATGCGCAAAGGACAATTGATCGATTGTCATGATTTTCCCGTCGTGAGGAAAACATAAAGTACAAAAAATGGACAATATGACCGCAGTCATTGCATAAGTCCAATTATTCCCTACTCATAAGTTATAGTTAAGAGGCACATCAACCACCTCGACATCCACCTCCACTGTCTTCCCCAGTATGGTTGCCAATTTTTTTATGAGGAAAAACACTCTATGGCATGGGGTTAACCACAACAGACAGAAATGACTACAGAAATCAACGCTAATCTCAAGTATGCTATATAAACAACATTCTAACAAGACAAGATAAAGATCCTACCTCGTCCAAACATTAGATGAAGTCCACCATTGAGCACTTGACTAAAATCTATACACCTACAACTTGTCCTCAACAACCAAGATACGCAAGAATAAGGTGATAATATATAAAGTTATCGCATATAATAGCATGTTGCATAATTCATCAATATTCATAACAATTTTTCCCATGGAATAATAATTCAAATATTTTCAAGACATTAATTGGACGAGAAAGAGTATTTATATTAAAATGTAATCAACATAAGTTTATGAATGAAAAACTTCCATGTCAGCACGTTCGGAACTAAGAAACTAAGTCCCTTCCAGCTGGGCCTCCACCACTTCAATACTTCACCAAAGGTAAGCTCATATAAGAGAGGCAATGAGCTTCTCCATCAAATAGGGAATATCTTGGGGGTTGAACAAGGCATTCAGACTTAAAAGGACAAAGGCATACAAACTCACTATGAAGTGAATAAGTTCTCCAAAGTAACTTTGCTCTCAAAGTTGAATTCTTCTCCTCTTTCTAAAGCTTGGATATGGCCTATTTATAGCCTTCAAATGGAACTGAAGGGTCGAGTCAGAATGTTTCCAGTATATGGAAGGTCAAGGATCATGGATCTCGTGATGTGACATGGAAACCCAACACCATTTTTTAATTTTGGGCACAAAACCTGATGTACGAGGGTTGTAATGGTGCAACGTACATATACGCATGTTGTATAGTTGTTAGGGCATGTATATGTGGAAAAATAAGTTTTTTAGCTCTAGTAATTGCAAAAAGGGGACTTCAAGTATGCATAGGGAAATGGAAAAGGCCCTATGAGCAAGTTTCATGGGGTGAGGAAAATCTTGCTATAACACATCTTGATTCCACAAAGTTGATTCAACGAATCACATGTGAGGGTGGGGGGTGGGGGGTGGGAGAAATATTATAGAAAATGTTACCCTATCACCATCCTTCATCTTCAAAGGATACAATGTTTTGGCATGAATATTGAATTCATGAGGGATTCGTCTTCATACATCATTCCAAACATATCTGAAAGATCCTTCATTCATGTGGCATCTGAAATATACATTGCATACATTCAAGACAATCAAAGCTTTAACCTTCTAATTTAGATTATCCCATTATTCATTCTAATACTAGTTAGTTTAGTATTTTTCAAACGATATTGTGTAAACAAAACCAATCAATGGTGGTGGTGATCAAATCAGAGGTGATAGTCTTACCAGATGGATATGAAAGATTTATTTTGGAAGCTGAAGGATCAAGCCCCCTTGAATGGTTTTATAAACCAATGTTGGACCCCCCAAAAAATAGACATTGGGTTTTATGATTAGCATTGTGCATGGTTTTATGGAGGGTTTAGAATTATTGTATAGATGCGTAAGAGATCGAAAATCTGCTAAACATGATCACTGTAGACATATCCATGAGATTTTTGGTAAATAAAGACACAACGAGATCACATGTTGTGGTTTCACAAAGGCTCTAAGTTTTCAAAGAATCCCACTTTCACCTCAGTACTAACAAAGAATCCCACCAAACCATAGTGGAGTTCCATGGAATTGTAGTGGAGTCCAGGACATAATAGAGTAAGTGCTAGAAGAGTTCTTTGATCCCAGTTGCCTAGAGACCCTGGTGACCCAGTGAAAGAGACGTGGAGACGAGGTTTGGTGCCAAGTGCATAGAAGTTGTGTTTATTTGATATAATACCCGCAAAAACCAAAGCCTAGAATTCCATAATCGAAGATGATTAGAACAAATCCAATTTACAAAGATAACAGAGGTCCAAACCAGGGTTTCATATACCTTATAAATAGTGAAAAACAATGAGGCATGCCAAGGGCATATGGTAGAAGAAATATGCACTAACATTTGTAGGTTAAGGACAATTATAACTCACCATTTCTATGAAGAGAGTTGATGGGCCCCGAAAGGTTTTGAAATTTGAAGTAACTGTGTTGATTAGAAAATATTGTGGCCTCCAATTGCGGAAATATTCTATAGTACTCATCAAGTGGAAGGTATTTTAAAAACTCTTCCACTTTGCAAGGATAATATCTTATGTGAAAAGAGATCATCAAAAGGATTAAATTTCGATCCTTTTGGATCAGAGGTTAGTATTTTGAAGTGGGATTTAGCATTGTGATTTTTTTTTAAAATGACTTCCTCCAATAATTTAGGGCCAACCGTAGGACTAGTTCTTGTTGGAATTTGGCAAGAACTACAAGTTATGGATGGAATCATTCCTCAAGCTCAGGAATGTTGGGATCCAGTGGAAAATGGCTTCACAAATATACCTGCAACAAACCTGGATGCCATGAAAAATGTATAGAGAAATTCTCATACAAAACTGAGGAAGAAAGAA
>JZKD02S1596711.1:196515-239918 GCA_000966675.3 Picea glauca | reverse complement strand
AACCTATTCGTGGACAACAAAAGAGGATAGGGGCTATAGACTTATGTTGGAGGTCAATGACAACATCACTTATGGGTTGTTGTATTATGATATATATCAAAGACCAAGACACTTTGCATTCTAAACATCATGACACTTTCTTGTGTGATTTGAAAGTTGTTACAGATTCGCATGTTCGATGAAATTATTAGTTATCCTTTAAGCAAGTTTTATAACTTTATGCCAAACATTGTATTAATATTTTAACTTTAGGTTAGATATTAAAGTTAACTTATTTACATAATGTTTTTTAATTAATTTTGTTGAAATTGTAAATTTGAATTATTGAATATGTACATTTTCAAGGCTTCAAAGACTTTGACTATTAAATTTATTTATATTTTTACAAATACGAATTAAATAATAAAATAATAAAAAATTCCAATTTCATGAAAAATTATATAACCAATGATTGAAAAAATTCCCAAAAAATGAAACATTTAAACTACACCTACTCAATACCTCAATCCATATAAAACCGAATTTAGGTGGAAATATAAGTAGGAATTGCTTAAGGATAAGCACGATTGAAAGAAGAAGATATAGCAATTGATAAATTCATTTGTCTTATTGCAGAATTAAAAAAATTTAAAAATAAGGGAGAACGACACTATTTAATTTCATACATATCCACAAAGCCTTTAATGATACATCGAAACATTAAAATAATATACTTATGGTCTTTATCTACGCCTCTTGATCCTCTCGCCACATAAAATCAGTTGTTTATAAACCATTTTAATTTTACAATTTCTTTAATGGTTGACCATCTTTACATCAAGAATTCTTTTCATTCCTGACATTCATTTGATTTCATGGGTTTCACACGCATCAACACTATACTTGACATTGATTTGATTTACTTATTGTTGTACACGTTTGAAATAATATTATAACAAGTGTCACAAATTGAAGTTAACACTAAAAGTATTCACATATCCGATGCTTGGATGTTTGGAATTTGATTGATTTGATTTACTTAGTGGTGTACACGCTTGAGTAATAATATTATAACTTTATAAAGTGTCGCACATTGAAGTTAACACTAAAAGTATTACTTATTCGATGTTTGGATGTTTGGAGTTTGATGACAAAATTGTTGGGAGTATTGAATTTATTACGTTGATAGGCGTATACTTATTGGAGATGGGCATAATTAATGCTCTTTTAATCTTAAATCCTAATCTGATGACTATTAATTGAAGATGGCATATTTTTAGTTGTCCTCCCAAATCAATGAATAAGATTTATTGTTCATAACTTCTTTGCATTTATGAATGCATCCGTTAACTTTATTTTTTCACATTTACCTAATCATATTAAGAAATTATTGTAAAGTTGTATGATTGCCAGTTTACATGATTAACCAGTATCAAGATCTATGCAATATTTTCATTGCCAGGTGAAAGGTTTAGGTTTAGGTTTTTTCACTGCCTTTTTACTGTTGAGGTAAGTGGAGCTTTGTGGGTGAATCTTCACCTTATTTACCAGCTAGTTGTAGGTTTGGTGGGATACGTGGATCTTCACAATGAGTGTGGTGCTTCACCTTAAACGTTCGTAAACCAAATGTTGGAGTGTTTCACCTTAAACACTTCACATTTACTGTAGTGCTTCACATTTACTGGAGCATTTCACCTTAAGCGCTTCTAAACCAACATTTATTGGAGTGCGTGGAGCACCTCCTTTCCATTTATTCCGACTTTTTGATACCCTCTGCAGGTTTCTTCCCTAGCGTATCTAATGGTTTTTATCTTCATATCGCCTCATTTCCATCTATTCTGACTTTTTGATACCCTCTGCAGGTTTTTTCCTCGCGTATCTAATGGTTTTTATCTTCCTAACATGTTATGTGTGAAATTTTTTTCCATATATGCGTGACTCTCTAGCCATTTCCTTTTCAATTGGCGAGAGTTTCTGCCATGTCCACGACCTCAAATTTATCTAAATAAGAAAACATTGGCCATTTAGTTTCTATGTAGTTGCAGATCGAGATCATATCAAGCTTAATTTTACCCACAGATCTGAGAATTTTTGTTTTAAGTTTTTAGTGTCATATATATTCTTTAAGCACGAGTATTAAGTTTTTAGGTGTTTAATCTTTAAGCATTAGGTTTTAAGTTTTTAGGTATTTAGGTTTTAAGCATCTCGTTCCAGCCGATAAATGTCATACGTCTGCGGGAACGGGAACGGGAGACGACAGAGGCAGGTCACAAGCAAAATTAATTGATTAATTTGATGAGATTGATGGTGTTCTATTTGTTGTAACAGATATCAAAATTGATTGTTCTGCCCAAGGACCTACGCAAGCAAGTATATTCCTATTATTGCAAGTCTCTCTCTCACTTGAAATGGATGCTTCAACAGTCAAATCAGAAGTGGTTCCAAATTAATTGAAGGACGAGTCCAAAGAAACACTCCTTGAGAAAGATAAAGAGCCTTTAAGAGAGAAATCCTCAAAAAAGAGAATGTGGAAAAGGTTTCAGATAAGAAGGAACACAAGAAGTGGTCCTTGCTTCTTCCTGTAGAAGCATCTGCTGTTGGTATTTTGCTACTTATTGTATTAGGAAGCTTTTATGTGATTCATTGTGTCTGGGCTGCAACAGAAGCATATTCAGTTCCATTGATTGTGCTTTCTTCTCATACACCTGAAGGAGTTCATGTTTTTGATGATTTTCGAGAAGCATATGCATGGCTAAGCCACAATACTGATGAGAATGACAAGGTTGCATCAAGGTGGGACTATGGCTACCAAACAACTGCAATGGCTAATCGAACTGTGATAGTTGACAAAAATACATGGAACAATACACATATTGCAACTGTTGGTACATCTATGTCATCTCCGGAGAGACAGGCATGGGAAATTTTTTAGTCTTTGGACGTCAAATATGTTTTAGTAGTATTTGGAGGTTTGGTTGGATATCCAAGTGATGATATCAATCAATTTCTCTAGATGGTTCGCATTGGAGGAGGGGTTTTTCCACATATAAAGGAACCTGATTATCTTAGGGATGGTCAGTATCGCATAGATTCTCAGGCAACACCCGCAATGCTGAATTCCCTCATGTATAGGCTCTCATATTATCGTTTTACAGAAGCAGATGCTGGTAGAGGATTTGACACAATGAGGAGAACTGAGATAGGGAAGAAGCACTTTGAGTTGACCCACTTCGAGGAGGTTTTTACAACTCACCATTGGATGGTTCACATTTACAAGCTCAAGCCTTCAAAAAATACGCTGAGAGGAAAAAACAAGAAGAGAAGAAAATCGGGTACAAAACGGGGCAAGTATTCAAGTTCAAAGAAGCAAGAGAAAAAGAAACCCTGGCATATTTCATGGGCGTGGTGCATATGAGGACACAAGGTAGTCCCTTATAAAGTTTGCGCAATATAACTGCTGGTCTGATTATTGGGGCAATTCTGCTGTGGAAGTTATATGAGACACAGGATTATCTGGTGTTGTTGAGAACATACGAGAGTATAGCACATAATCATGGATTACAGAAGCATAGTTGATGCGGCAATTGAATGACGGTCCAAAGTTTGGGTATATAGATTGTCTTGTTTTCTTTTACCTACACTGATTTGTTTTTTCGGAGATCTGGATCTTCCAATGCAACTGGTGTATGGAACGACGCGGAGCGTTAAGGATTTCGTTGAAGAATATTTTGGGTACGATCTTCATGTCACAGTTCGACTAATTCTAGAATGGTAGTCGTTAGCACTGTCTATGCTCTGACAGATGGGGCGTTTCGGGTTTTAGTGGATTCTGTCCTGGTGACTGCTAGGTGCTCTGACAGCTGGGACATAAATTCCTTACAGTGGAATATTGTCCGGGAAGCGTTTACGTAGCTCTGCACAATTTTTGGTCTCTGCGGAAAGAATTCACTTTGCATCGTGTTCAAACACCCTAGTGTCTTTGCCAACTGGGTTGGGAAAGACATTGTTTGCTATTGTGGTGATGTATAATTACTCTCGATGGTTCTCTGCTGGGAAAATGGTTTTCACTGCTCCTTCTAAGACCTCTGGTAATACAACAAATCGAGGCATTGCCATAATATGGTTGGAATTCCTCAAAATAGACGATTGAGCATTAACTCTTTGAGTAGTTTCCATGTGCCATCGATCCTTCTCTGTTCGCCGAGTTCAATGGTTTCGAGTTGTACGAGTAAAGCAGTTTCCCTTTGCACGGTCTCCATTGGATCACGTTGATGTTATTCTTCTGGACACTGAATCGAAGGTCTATTAGTTCAATGGAGCTAATTCTAATATATAGGAGCAAGCGCCAGATTCAATCCAAAAGTGTCCAATTTGAGCAAGTGGATCGAGAAGGAACCTGGGACGACTCTATTCTCTTGTACGCTTTCTTGTCTATTCCAATTCATGCCTTCGTTCCAGGAGCTTCCAATCTCCCTCTGTGGAACATGATGAATAAGAAAATGGTGAATGGAGGCACAGTCAACCACTGGGCTTGTATCAACTTCTCACGGGGCGTCCACGAAAGTGTTGCTCTTAAATTTTGTCACAAGTTAGCTCAAATGTGCCAAATCTCTGGTATGGTGGGAAAATGTATTCAATCTTGAACAAGACAACGATGCACCTGATACATCCGACATGTCAACCAATACACGAGCCTTCAGTTTATTATGGAACACTCTCTCTTCTTTAAAGGTTGGCCTCGCCCAATTTCTCACGGACTTGCCACGGCGACTGCTGAACTAGAGGCCTCTGCAATTTGTAATGAAGTTGCCCTTAGCCGGACTTCTTGCTATTCTTGCGAAACTACCTGTTCTGAGTGCATTTAAGAGACCCTTGGCTTTTCTTGTCAATCAAGATGCTATCCCAACTGAGGAGGAGGGAGAAGTGGAAGAATCCTCTGTTAAGATTATACTGCCCACGACAGACGAATTGGCTATTCTATCTGTGGCCGATTTATACTTCGCCGGAGTCAAATTCTCTCCTACACATGGCGACCTCACTACAATACGATTTGATAAGAAAACTGCCACGCTTTACCTCCCCAAAGTGAAGTTGAAATCCAACACAGAGGTAATCCTGAGAAATCTGGTCGCATTCGAAGCTTCTGGGGCACCTGTTTTCAAGCGATACATCGATTTCATGAACGGGATGATTGACTGTGAAGGATGTGAGATTGTTGAGAAAATGGGAGCTCTTAATTTCTTTTCGAAAAGCTACGGGACAGAAGCCTTTAAGAATTATATTTTACAGAGATGGTGAGTGACTGCCAGTTTTATCAAGTACTCTTATATGAATTAGATGCAATTCACAAGGACTGTATCGGATCTCAAATCGAAATGGTCTTCTTTCAGAATTAGTAACATCAGCACTCATGTCTTTAACAATAACAACAACATAAACGAGCTCGAGATGATGAGAATGGCGTTCGATTCCAACGGCGGAACTATGGCGAATCCTCCTCCCTCCAGTAGGCAGCAATTCGGCTCTATAAGCGGCTGAGGCCTCAGTGAAGACAGGCGAGTTACCTTTGGATACTCCAGCTCAAGGAAAGAGAGCAACAATGGAGGACTTTTATGATGCAAAGATATCAAAGGTTGATGATAGATGGTTGGCTTATTTGGTGTTTTTTGGCCACGGTGGTTCTCGTGCTGTTGAATATTTGAAGCAACACCTTTTTGAGAATTTGATAAATCATCCACAATTTGCAACAAACGCCAAGCTGGCTTTATGTGCGTGCAGATTTCTGACACCAGATAGCTATAACTGAAACCTATCAGCAAATTGATTCTGAATTCTTAAAGGAGGAAACTAGTATTTACAGAGATGATGGTTCAACAACTTCGACTGCAGTGTTAGTAGGGGATCGCTTGTATGTTGCTAATGTGGGAGACTCACGAGCAGTGATTTTAAAAGCTGGCGAAGCCATTCCTCTTTCTGAGGATCACAAGCCAAATAGAAGTGATGAACGCCAGCGCATTGAGCAAGCTGGAGGCAATGTTAGGTGGGATGGAACATGGAGAGTAGGAGGTGTGCTGGCTGTATCTCGTGCATTTGGTAACCGTTTATTGAAACACTTTGTTGTTGCAGAACCTGAGATTCAGGAAGAAATTATTAATAATGGTTCAACGAAGCTGGCAGATGCGTCTGGCAGTCACAGAGTTCCAAAAGACGAACCATTTCGTATTCCTCTAAACAGAAGAGTTTTATTTTTCTTTTAAAAGACTGATGTATGAAAGATTGAAGGGGGGCACATGAGCGCAGCACTGGGGGAAACCTCTTTCAAAGAGGGATTCATTGTAATTGCTGAGTTATTTTGTAAGCCATTAATGGAGTAATAAAGAAGCTCTGTTACTTGCGACTGTGAGATTCATCACGGTCGATTTCTTTCAACATGTTCTTCTTTTCTTTCAGCTGTGTTAAATCTGTTTGGACTGCATTTATGTGTTCCTTACTCGCAGTTGATATTGTCTTTACCATATCTTTATGTCTTCTTTGATCCATCACGATTGCATTACATTTTGTTTTCTTCTAACCGATGTGCTTTGTTATACTTTAGTACGACCACTACTATAACGAAAGGATTTGGGTTTTCTGTAATTGTTTATTGTCTTTCCTCTGCACCAGCTATCAGCGGTGTAAGACCAATCTATATTTTCAGAATTCTGCATATATCCTTTGCTACGTCGGCCTTTCCTTTTTCTTTCCGCTACCACATCATGAATTATCAAAGCGCTGAAAGATAGACTTACTTTGCCTCACTTTCCACAAGTTATTTGATCTCTGCTATTGTCTCCTTTCTTCAGTTTTCATTTGACTCCATGCCCAATGGACCATTTCCCTGGTTTAACCCCGAAACTCCAAAAATCCAAGACCATCATTCACCCATAAATCTGCCCACCGTTTTCATGCTTCAATTTATTTCGTGAAATTTTTCGAGAGATCCCTCTCGAGTTGGGGGAGGGTAGCCCTCCAATCCAAAGTGGTTCAAGGTTGCCTCGGGATTGATTTGCTGCAACCCATTTCAGTTCTGAGTGTCAACACTATTAATGGAGGTGAAGTATAAGAACAATGAATTCAAGTCTTACAGTCTTGGAGATAAAACGAGGGAGAAGCTTAGGGTGTATGAGGGTAAGGGTTTTAGAGTTAGTTGTTATTCATATTAGGGTTAGGGTTAGAGAATACATGTGAATGTGTCATCGTTGGCTGCTCATTGAATGACAGGTTCTCTGTCCACAACCTTGCCTTGCAAATTGTACAAAGACTTTAAGATTTCTAAAGAAGAACAATGAATCATGAAAACAAATATACAGTCACCAAAAATGTTAGATGTGCATATTTATTAATCGACTCAAGAATCCATGTTTAATCGCATAACTTTTGGGAAAATCGGGTAGATAATTTAAAAAACCATCCAGATGAATAACTAAACATTTAAACTATAATTCATTGTCAAAATACTTCATGATAATCATTTAGCTTATCCAATTCAACACTGAATAAAACTATAAACATGCATAGATTATGTATACCTATTGATTGCAATGAGAGTGACATATTGCCAAGGGAAACGAAATGAGATAATAATGGTTCATGAATACGTATACAACTGTTTTTTTGTTTATTATTTAAACCAGAGCTTTTAGAATAATTGGTCTGTCTGTTTAGATTAATACAACCACATAGATAATGGTCGCTCAGTAGCTCCAAGGACCCCTAAGGTTACTCGCTATAAGTGCCTATCGACATTCATCAGACACATTTTATGTGGTTGTGCTAGTTTTATAATTGTTAACATTCTTTGTGGAAAGAGTGAAAATGGATAAGGAAGTTGTTAAAATTTAACAATTTTATGAACCGTTTTCCTTTAAAATTCTTATATTAAAACTTGAAACATAATATGATAAATTACAAATCACATTTGTTAGAAAAGTAATATTCTTTATCATATAGTATTTCTTATTAAATATAAACGGCATTGTTTAGCTGTTTTATTAAATGGTTTTTTTGGTAGGAAAATTGCATTGCGTGATTATACCTCTAACATGAAGGTTCACATGGCGGTATTCTAGATGAAAGGGAATGTGTTTCTTTGGTGGAAGACACTATTACCATAGATGAATATGTCCATTGAAGACGTGTCTTGGGAATTGTTAGAGGAGCGATTCCGAGAGAGGTACATATCTGATGAGTTCATTGAGTTCCAACTCAATGAATTCAACGCTTTTTGACAAGAAAATCATACAGTACCTGAATATGAGGCTAGATTTATGGAGTTTCTCAGATATGATCTACACCTGAACAATAAAAAATTAAAGGTGAATAAGTTGTTTTTTGGTCTCAACTACAACATTCGTGCAAAGGTGAGGATCCTGATGCCTCAGACTTTACACGATGCAATACAAAAAAACATTATTGTTGAGGAGAAATTGAATAGTGGAGATCATAATAGGAATCCTTCTAGGTAGATAGGACAGACTCCACATAGAGTGTCACAACAATAGACACCATTTAGATAGACTTGTGGACACCTTCATACACCAATAAAACCTATATTTTCTACACCACGTAGACAGGATACCAACCAGAGGACTGCATATAGATCAACACCACATCAGCATCCGCGTCAACCTCAACAAAAAGTAACAATATAGATATTTTCTGCAAAACAGATCAGGACATCAGAACCCTAGACCAACAGATTCTTCCTGTGGAACTAGGAGCACCGACCCTAAGACCAGATGTTGGACTTGTGGAGAACCCCACTATCACAGAGATTGTCCTATAGAGAAGGCAAGAGTTGTTGGATCTGTAGGAAAAACTACAGTAAGAAATTTGGGCAAGGCCCATAGAATTCATGCAGTGGTGAATAACCGCCAGGCTGAGCATCAATCTGCAATGCTAAATATTTCAGGTATGATAGAATATCAACAGTTTAGTATTTTTATAGATCCAGGACCTACTGAGAGTTTCATTTCTAGTGCTACACTCAAAATAATTAAGGTGAAGCCAGTTGAACAAGACGAGCTTAGATATGTAGAATTGGCATCTGGAGCTAAGCAAAAAGTTGGAGGAAAGGTTAAGGATTGTAACATTAATATGGGTGAATTCTACACAAATGTAACTATTTTTGTCACAACCTTAGGATCCTACGACATTGTGATTTTAATGAATTGGTTATAATCGCACGATGCGATACTTAACTATAAGATGAAAAGATTAAGCTTAATTGATGGTGTGGGACAGAATAGAGTAATTGCAGTAGAAACCAAGGAGTATCTCTAAGATTTATTACTTCCCTACAATTAAAGAAAAATGTGCAAGGGATGTGTTAGCACTCTGTAAATTTTGTCCGACTGAATAGACAAATGACAGAGGTAATTGTTTCAACCATCTTTAGAGCTGAGACACTAGCCTACTCAACTCAAAGAGGGCTCTCTCGTGTCACTTGATGCTTCTTTGGAAATCGGTGGCTAGGTTTGGTTTGTTTTGGGGGTCTTTAATAAAATGTCTAGAGGAAGGGAGATGACATTTGGGCTATGGAGTCTAGAACAAACAATACATTGTCAAATCGGTGAACTATTAAGGGGAAAAGGCTAAATCAGGTAGTGAGTTTGAGTTTATATCTTAAAATTTTGCATGGCATCAGAGGAAAAGGAAACACATAACTATATCAGAGCATTATTGGAATGAATTTTGAATTAGTTCAGAAGAGATAAACATAGTCTAAATCGCTAAGCCAAGAGAATCAAATAATGAATTATGGGCTTTTAAACTCTCCAATTTAAATGGAAGAAAAATGTATATGGAATAAAAAATCACAGGAAACACATACTTAGAAGGGGAGACAAGACTCATATCACCACCAGTTAGTATCTTTTCATAAACGGTCCACAATCCACTTCTGCATTTATATATTCATTCTAGCTCCAAAATTTACAAAGGTCTTCCTACACAGAGGGTGGGCTCCTCTTTTTCCATCCTTTCTATATCCTCGAGGTAATATATATAGAGAATTTTTTTTGGAATTTAAAACGTTCAGACTTCCCTTAATTCTAAAATTAGGGATAAGTTACAAAAAGGAATGATTTATGATAACAGTTATCCTATATAAACAGGGTCGTTATGAGCAGGTCTGTCGTATCTGGGCCCCTCTCTCTTTCTTCGACCTCCATCTGTCCAAAACACGCTGAGATGTATATATTCCAGTCTGAGAATTTATTTCAGTTCAACGATTTCCTTTTTCAGAGTGACCAACCGAGATGGTCGATTCTCCCCAATGCTTTCAGTCATTTCGGGCATGTTCTTTGTCCTCTTCCATTTGCTTCATTTCTTTTTCGCAGCTGGCATGTTGATAATTAGGTCCCTCGTGATGGGATTTATCTTGACTTCCAATCCTGAGTCAGTAGCAGGTTCTATATGGAATTTAGTTTCCAATATATTCACAATTACCCTTTCCTTCCTGCTCGTAGGTAAATCTTCCATGTTGCTTGAATGACCGGTTTCACCGGATATAGCTTGGTCCATGTATCCAAATTTCTGGGACACCGAAACGTTCTTACAGAAATCAGAGAGTTGAGCGAATTGGAGATCACTTTGGTTATGGATGAAATCATGCCTTCTTACTTGAGAATCGGTAATTATAGAGTTCCAATCATGAATTGTTGACAGATTCACTGACAGGTACGTTGATTTACCATGCTTGGCCAATCCATTTCAAATGATTATCTTTCGAGTTCGTTATATGGTGGCGTTCACCTGACATTATACGGTTGTGAATTACCGAGCGAGTGAAACGGGGTGATTTCGACCAGTCGCCACCGACACCCCACAAGTTTTTGATTTGACGTATAGGGACATGTTGATGCAGGAGCATCTACGACGTCATGAAACGAACAGCGCGGGGATAGTATAGAGAGAAACAGCTGGACAGTGCCAGCGCATACCTTTTTGAATAACTTGAAGATTGTTGCGTCGTCGTTTGAATGAATGCATTCATATGAAGCGCACTTGTATTGTAATGTAGATAAGAAGGCATTTAACAGTTTTAAATGTTGGTAGATAGGGTTAGCTGTAGATTAGACAGTTTCACTTCTAGGAGGGAAAACGAATATAGGCACCCTCGTTGTATAATTGAGATTATTATTCAGCATTGGCATAGAGGAGCAGGAGGAGAGCAACTCAGCGAATTTGTGAAGAATCCCCATGTACAGATATTGAATTAATAGTAAAGCTTTGATTCAAATTTCATGGCTGTGATTATTCTCTGTGTGTTGTTAATATTATTTTGTTGCATATTTGCTTCTTGTTTTTCCTATTGTCTATATGTTGCATATGTGATTGCATGGCAGGTTTGAAATCTGAGGGAATGAGTCAAAATTGTTTCTCTGTCTAAGCCTAGAGATTCCTGCATAGAGTGCAGTGAAATTCCTCCGCATAGAGTGCGTTGAGGCGGTTGGACAAATTAACTCTCATTCTCATTTGCCCAGAGGTTGTGTGGGTTTATTCAGACCATGCAGGTGAAGTGCAGGTTGAATTGAAGACTCGGAGGCAAGCCTGGGAGGAGGAGAACAGGGAAGCCTTGATTCAATTTCATGGACATGTTTATTTTCTGCGTGTTGTTGGCACTGTGCCTCTGCATATTGGCTTCCTGTTACTTACTTCTTTCATATGCTGTGTATGTAATCTTATGGAAGAATTGAGACCAGAGGGAAAGCTGGTGAAAGCTCAGGAGAGAGAGTTCCTTACAAGTACTGTGGAAAAGATCCAGGTGAAGCCCGAACGGGAGAAGTTTCGGAGCGAAGAACTCTTCAAGAGGAAGAGAACCGACGACTTGAACTCTTGAGAAAGAGTTAAACCTTCAAGTGCAGGTAGAACCTCATTTTCCATCGCATTTCGGCATATCGGGGTTGGCGAGTGCAAGAGTTGCATGCGCATCGAAATCGCGAGTTGCGATTTCCCGATTTAAATCGAAGTCGTCGGTCGTCGGAGAGACAGGTGGCACAAGATCCCGAGGAGTCGGGAGTCGGGACTCGGCACTTCGGTGTTTTTGAAGTCGAAGGGAGCATGGAGAAACAATAAATCCCCGAGTTGCGACGGGTCCCACGGAGACGGAGTGGAGGACAGCATGTGGCATCGCACCTCGGTGCTCGGGATTTTGGAAGGTGAGCAAATCGTCACCTTTCATCTGTCGATTTCCCGAAAGGGAAATCCCCAATACACAGAAGTGTTGACCGTTGACATCGGGGATCGGGATTCAGGGTTTCATATTGCACGGAAGGTGCACACAAGGTTCGCGAATCCGCGAAACCCGATTTCCCGACTGGAGGAAGGGAGATCGCCGAGAAGACTGTGGGTAAGGAACTCCCGAGGGAGTTGAAAGGGATATTGACTCTTCGGGCTGAGTTGTTGAAGGTCCTGGTGAGAGCGATAGTGTCGTCGAGGGCAGGCAGGTTGCGGTCAGGGGGGTATCAGAGCCTATAGATCTTGTCTGTATATTTCAGGTAGGAGGAGTGAAAGAGTAAAGCACTCTGATACTCACGACTTGCGTCAGAGTGGTATCAGAGCTGGTTACGAAGTTCTCTTTGTTTAGGTAGCAGAGAGAAGCAGATTTCACCATGCCGCCCAGAAGAGAGAGGCAATCTCCTGATCGTGAAGACAGGGATGCCCGGAGAAGGGGTAGGCCAGCAGGAAATGCTGAAATAGAGCGAGAGATGAGAGATCTCCGAGCCAGACTTGAGGAGATGGATACCACCCAGAGACGTGGTGCTGGGGAAGCAGAGTTCAGTGATCCCGAGGTTGAAGAGGAAGCTGGACATGCTGAAGAAGAAGTCGCGGCAGAGGATGCATCAATCGAAAGGTTGATTAGAGCCATTTCGAGGATGAGCTCGAAGACGAAGATGGACATTCCCGTCTATGAGGGAAGTCTAGATGCAGAGGAATTGCTGGATTGGATCCGAGCATTGGATACATACTTCGATTACGAAGATATCGAAGAAGACAAGAAAATAAGGCATGCTGTTACCAAGCTAAGAGGACACACAACCTTATGGTGGGCCGAGTTGCAGGCGGACAGACGTTCCAAAGGAAAACAGAAGATCAAGAGCTGGGATCGGATGATCGCTAAGATGAAGGCGAAGTTCATCCCGATAGATTACCAGATCACACTGTTCAGGCACATGCAGAACCTGAGACAGAAGCTGATGACGGTGAGAGAATACACCGAGGAGTTCTACAGGCTCAACATCAGAACGGGTCATCGGGAGAGTGATGACGAAAAGGTGGCGAGATACCTGAATGGGTTGAGGTATGACATTCAGGATGAATTGAGCATGGTCACCATCTAGACGGTTGAGGATGCATACCAGATGGCTCTGAAGGCCGAAGAGAAGTTGAGCCGTAAGCAGGGACAGCGAAGGCGGGGCAGGAGCCAGCCCAGGGGTAAAACGGTTGCCCAAGAAAGAACTCAGAAGCCTCAGGGTAGAGTTGAAAGAGGTGGAACCTCACAGCAGAGGCAGCAATATGTTGAGCCAATGAGGCATCATACTGAGCAGGGTGGCGGATATGCTGACGGCAATGAAATTCCTCGTACCCAAGGTAGAGGAAGAGGTCGTGGAGGAGTTATCACATGTTTCACGTGTGGAAAAGACGGACACAAAGCCATGGACTGTCCAGAAAGGAAGATGGACAGAGGAAAATCCCACGTCGCTGAGGTGCAGAGGCGTGACATTGAGGGTGAAGACACTGGAAGTGGGAAGTCACTGACAGTGCACAAGGCTCTCTTAAAACCTGAGAAAGAGGTGGACAGCTCAGCGCAGAGATGCAGACTGTTCCGGACGACTTGCAAGACCAAGGGCTGGAAATGCAAGGTCATAGTGGACAGCGGAAGCACCGATAATCTCGTTTCGACCAAGATGGTGGAGAAGCTGGAGTTGAAAACGAACAAACACCCGAGTCCATACAAGGTGACATGGCTGCAGAAAGGACACCAGGTATGTGTTACAAGGCAATGCTTGGTCAATTTCAAAATGGGTGAATATAGGGATGAAATTATGTGTGATGTCATTCCCATGGATGTCTGTCATGTTTTATTGGGTAGACCATGGCAGTATGATAGGAATGTTTTTCATGATGGGAGAATGAACACATACACCTTGGAGAAGGATGGGAGATCACATACCTTACATCCGGTAAAGGATAAGGAAGAGAAGCCGGAAGTGAGCAGTACCATGCTTCTCATGAGTGGGAAGGAACTTCTCACGGAGCTGGAGAAGGATGAGGCTCCACAATTCTTCGTTGTCAGGAAGCCGAGAATTGTCCTGACAAGCACAAGAGTGGACGACTTGCCGGAAGAAATTCAAGAACTACTTGGAGAGTTCGCTGATATCATCGTGGACGAACTACCTCGTTCATTGCCACCGATGAGGAGTGTGAGTCACCACATTGACCTCATACCCGGAGCAAGTCTACCGAATAAGGCAGCGTACAGGTTGACACCTCAGGAGAATGAGGAAGTCAAAAGGTAGGTACAGGATCTGCAAGATAAAGGACTGGTGAGAGAAAGTCTTAGTCCGTGTGCCGTTCCAACGGTGCTGAGTCCGAAGAAGGATGGAGGCTGGAGGATGTGTACAGACTCCAGGGCGATAAATAAGATCACCATCAGATACAGGTTCCCACTACCGAGAATGGATGACTTGATGGATTGCCCAGGAGCATAGTCTCGGATCGGGATACCAAGTTCATCGGTCACTTTTGGAGGACGCTATGGAAGAAGCTAGGGACTGACTTGGCTTTCAGTTCTTCTTACCATCCGCAGACAGATGGAAAAACAGAGGTGGTCAACAGAATCTTAGGCGATCTGTTGAGAAGTCTGGTGACGGAGCATCACACCAGTTGGGACCAGATCTTACCACAGGCAGAGTTCGCGTACAACGATTCAGTGAATCGGAGTACAGGTAAGAGCCCATTTCAAATTTTGTATGGGACACAGCCGAGAGGAGTGTCTGAGCTCAGGGAGTCAGAGCAGATTGAAACTAGCAGCGCGAAGGCTGAAGAGTTCGCTGAAGCGATGAAAGAACTTCACACGGAGGTGAAGCAGCGATTGATGAAGGTGAACCAGGAGTATAAGCGCAGAGCCGATTAGAGGAAAAGACAACTTCAGTTTGAAGTCGGAGACATGGTTATAGCGCACCTGAGGAAGGAAAGGTTCCCAAGGGGGACGTATAACAAGCTCAAGATGAAGAAGATTGGACCGTGCAAAATCCTGAAGAAATTCGGGGAGAATGCTTATGAGCTTGAGTTGCCAGAAGGCATCGGCATATCTCCGATTTTCAATATTTCGGACTTATACCCCTACAGGACTGAAGAGGCAGGAACTGGAACTGATGAATCACCAGTAATCCAGTGGCAGATACAATTGTCAGTTGCACAGAAGCCAGATATGGAGTGCATACTGAATAAGAGAGTTGGAAGGAAGACCAGGAGAAAGCAATATTTTGAGTACCTAGTGAAATGGAAAAATCACCCAGTGGAGGATGCCAGCTGGGAAACAGAAGCAGTGATTCAGAAGCATGGACAGACTGTGCAGGAGCTCATGGACAGGAGCCCATGAAATTTTTCGAGCCGAGGAGTATGATGCAGGAGCATCTACGACGTCATGAAACGAGCAGCACGGGGATAGGATAGAGAGATACAGTTGGACAGTGCCAGCACATACCTTTTTGAATAACTTGAAGATTGTTGCGCCGTCATTTGAATGAATGCATTCATATGAAGCACACTTGTATTGTAATGTAGATAAGAAGGCATTTAACAGTTTTAAATGCTGGTAGATAGGGTTAGCTGTAGATTAGACAGTTTCACTTCTAGGAGGGAAAACGAATATAGGCACCCTCCTTGTATAATTGAGATTATTATTCAGCATTGGCATAGAGGAGCAGGAGGAGAGCAACTCAGAGAATTTGTAAAGAATCCCCATGTACAGATATTGAATTAATAGTAAAGCTTTGATTCAAATTTCATGGTTGTGATTATTCTCTGTGTGTTGTTAATATTATGTTGTTGCATATTTGCTTCTTTTTTTGCCTATTGTCTATATGCTGCATATGTGATTGCATGGCAGGTTCGAAATCTGAGGGAGTGAGTCAAAATTGTTTCTTTGTCTAAGCCTGGAGATTCCTGCATAGAGTGTAGTGAAATTCCTCCGCATAGAGTGCGTTGAGGCGGTTGGACAGATTAAATCTCATTCTCATTTTCCCAGAGGTTGTGTGGGTTTATTCAGACCGTGCAAGTGAAGTGCAGGTTGAATTGAAGACTCGGAGGCAAGCCTGGGAGGAGGAGAACAGGGAATCCCTGATTCAATTTCATGGACGTGTTTATTTTCTGCGTGTTGTTGGCACTGTGCCTATGCATATTGGCTTCTTGTTACTTACTTCTTTCATATGCTGCGTATGTAATCTTATGGAAGAATTGAGACCAGAGGGAAAGCTAGTGAAAGCTCGGGAGAGAGAGTTCCTTACAAGTACTGTGGAATAGATCCAGGTGAAGCCCGAACGGGAGAAGTTTCGGAGCGAAGAACTCTTCAAGAGGAAGAGAATCGACGACTTGAACTCTTGAGAAAGAGTTAAACCTTCAAGTGCAGGTAGAACCTCATTTTCCATCGCATTTCGAAATATCGGGGTTGGCGAGTGCAAGAGTTGCATGTGTGTCGAAATCGCGAGTTGCGATTTCCCGATTTAAATCGGAGCCGTCGGTCGTCGGAGAGACAGGTGGCACAAGATCCCGAGGATTCGAGACTCGGCACTTCGTTGTTTTCGAATTCGAAGGGAGCACGGAGAAACAGTAAAGCCCTGAGTTGTGACGGGTCCCACGGAGATGGAGTGGAGGACAACACGTGGCATCGCACCTCGACGCTCGGGATTTTGGAAGGTGAGCAAATCGTCACCTTTCATCTGCCGATTTCCCGAAAGGGAAATCCCCGATACACAGAAGTGTTGACCGTTGACATCGGGGATCGGGATTCGGGGTTTCATATTGCACGAAAGGTGCGCACAAGGTTCGTGAATCTGCGAAACCCGATTTCCCGACTGGAGGAAGGGAGATCGCCGAGAATACTGTGGGTAAGGAACTCTCGAGGGAGTTGAAAGGGCTATTGACTCTTCGGGCCGAGTTGTTGAAGGTCCTGGTGAGAGCGACAGTGCCGTCAAGGGCAGGCAGGTTGCGGTCACATGTGACATCGAAGATTTAGTGAAAGTGGTTTCAGGAAACCCGCCTTTCACCTCGACATATCTCTTGAGGCAATGGGCATCCATTTTAAAAACCACAATGGTTTCCCTAGTCCGAATTTATATGGTTAAGTCTCATGCAAGTTTACTGCCCGATATGGGCTCCAGTGGTTGATCTGGGTTGTTTTATAATCGATGGTCTGTCGAGTTATACGTTTTGCGCATCCGCTATATTTGTCTATACATCGCCATACATGTCCCAATCCTCTAAATTATCAATTCTCCAAACTATCAAACTTCCGCGATGATATAGCTCTTGCTAAATTCCCAAGACTTGGATCTTGTCTGAAAATTGTTACAGTGATAACATAGGCTCCAATTGGGGATGCTATCCTCCCTGTGAGGTAGAAAAGAACTTGTAGACTCGGTGCTTGATCCATTGGGATGATCCTAAAACATATGTGTGTACCCTGCTCCTACCATATCACTAGTGTCTGTTGAAGTCTAAACTCTGCACATTGCTCTCAACTGGATACTGAACATTGAATACACTGTTGAAACTGATTGTACACAATACTGGAAATATAAATTGAAAAATGCTTGTCCAGCAAGCTTATTCGTACGTTCCCACCTACCCTAAAACGCTAAAATGAATATTCAATCAAGTGAAACCAAAATGCCAATGCAACCACACAAGTGTTTTATCCATTATTTGTATATTTTTCACAAGCTTACTCTAGATCCATCTTACTGCTAATTCAATCAGCAATTTACCCATAAATCCAAATCTCAAAAAATTAAAGACATTTGTATTGTTCATTTCTTCCAATAGGATTGCAAATGGATCTTCTAAAATATGTGTAAAACAATCATCGTGTTTCACTCCTTCCATTGTATTTTTGTTTTTAGGTGATTCAACTCGTTGACTTCTAAAAACCTGACAGAGTTGTTGGGAAGTCTGTAAGTAGGGATTTCTTGAGTCATAAAGCAACCATGGCTGGAGAACATCATCTGACGTGAAAAGATTTGGTGCAGACATTGATTTGTTGTAGTTTACTGTTGTTGGTAGATTCTGATCGTAAACCTTTCCCATATAATGTGTCTCAGGATCCAGAATCATATGAAAGCATGACTCCCTTTTAGGAATCAAGATAGAAGGGCAAGATTCTTCTTCTAGGGTTTCCCCGTTGTTTGGAGTTTTCATATGCGAAATTTAAAAATCTTCATCCATATCTAGGTTGTTCAGAAATAGGATCACTACTTCATTTTCAGAGGAAGAAAGGAAACCTTGAAATACCTTGTCTTGCTAGTAATATTGTTGAACATTTGCATTAGTTCTAGGAGAAAGGAAAAGGCCTTCAATAAAAATGTCTTGATCGGGTTCTTCTTTAATCTGATGGTTAAGCTCTGATTGAAATTCTGAGTTGAAATACCCTTCCAAGTAATGATCGTGCAATGCATGTGAGTGTAGTTGGTGTCTTTAATGATGACAACCTTTTCATGTAAAACAGTGCTACTGTGAATATAGTCAGAAGTCCCTATTTTTTCTAAAATTTCATGCTTTTATCTTAACCATTCAAAGGAAGAAAAACATAAGGGGAGAGAGTTTTTATCTGTAAGCCCGCTGCTTTCTTCACCTTCGACTTCATGCTTGGATATTTTCTGATTTGAAATGCCATTTTATTTCAACAGTTTTAATGAGGAAAAACACAATGGTAGGGTTTTGTTACCTGACTCACAACCTTCTTCATTTTTTTCCAACATCATCATAGATAAAAGAGATTGAATCAATCATTAAAATTGGAAGAATTAAGTGAAGCTTTTTATAGAACTTCTTAGAGACAATAAAGTATCAAAAAATATTTTGATCGGAGTGCAACCATAAAGAATTTTCAAAAGGGTGAAATGGTGTTACTATGGAACAAAGCTAAGGAGAAACCATCAATGCACACAAAATTAGAATCACTCTAGATTGGACCATACATCATTGAAAATATTCTGGGTTTTAATGCATATATGCTCAAAGACATAAAGGAGAAAATGTTATTTTTTCCAGTTAATGGGCGACATTTGAAAAGTTTTTTCACCCAAAATTTTCTCTTCTCCTTGTACATAGTTTTCAATTTATTTTATACATAATTACTATTCGACTCCATATCCCAAAGGATAGAAACATCTGGTCATGAAGATTTTGGATTCTTGACAACCCACATGGGGTTATCATCCCACAGTTGGATCCAGTTGCTAATACCTTTTCGTGCTTTCATTTTTTCCCTCCCACATTCTATTTTCCCCACTTATTTACTCCCTTTCTTTCACCCCTTCTATACTTTCCTTTTTTCCCTTTTCCTTTTATCCCTTATGTTTCCCTTTCTTGGTTACTATACTTAGCCATATTTCAGTTCCCATACCTTCAGGTTCGCGGACTGTCACATTTACATCTCCATCCACTTACTCAGGCATAAGTCTGTTTCAGTACTTAGATTTGTTTTCTTCAAATTCATGGGTATGTGGGCTCAAACATTTGTTTTCCTTTTTCTACGACCTTCATATTTCACTTCAACTTCTGTGATTTACATTTCAACCATCACTTAACCTTTAGCCTCATCATGGATGTCGGCTTCCCACATATTCCATTTTTTTCATGCACGTGAGTCTGACTTACCGCCCATCTATACTTAGTTTACTTTGATCATCTCTCCAACCACGGGTTCACGGGTTGGCGGGTTCACGAAAATTACATATTGAGCTTCTCTCACACTCGTCCCCGCTATTACTTTGATTTTTCCAAAACACATTAAGTACTTTTTAAATGCTAACAACTGTTGTGCAGACTCCAAAAAGGTTGTTATTAATGGAAAAAGAATCTAGGAATTTTTCATAAAATTCCCATTTAATCCTCATTTTCGAAGGGATTAAGCTATTATTATCTCTCAGAAAAGGCTTATTGGTAACCATTACCCAGAAAAAAAAAATAGTTCCATAAACTTAATGGCAACATCATCTCAGAAACAGTGTTGTGGTGACACTTTGAATATTTTTGGTCGTGAAGATCAAAATTTCCAGTGGTCGAGAGCATACTAGTATTATTCATCCCCTCCTGCTACACAGAAAGATGAGAATGTGATTTAGACATATGGTATTTCTCATGCCGGTTGTGTTCCATATGTTTTCAATTATAAGTAAACTGTTGCATGGTGTGTGTACAAGTACGTGCCGAATCAAAGGATCATACAACTCCAGGGACATTCTCCGATTTCTCTTTTGCCTCAAGTCTTCCGTAAAATGTTAAAGCTTCTAGAGTCAACTCTCATCTTCAAAGGTGAAGATTGTAGAGAATTTTTTATGAAACATAATAATGGGCTCAACCTCTTACCAGAGTACTTGGATAATATTACATCTATCAGAGCAAACATAACCAAAATTCAGGTTGACTCTTTAAAGAACCCTTATCATGAATTTTCATGGTTAGTTACCAAAGTAACATGTCAGGAGAATATTGCTTCCATATCTCAGATGATTTTATATATTATGTATTTTACAGTCCAAGAGAAAGCTATTTTTGATTGGGGAAAGCTCATTTCTATCGAAATTTCTTCCCAATTATCACATTACAAAAAGGATAGGAAATTCTTTATGGCTTCTTATTTGATATTTTCTATCGTGCACTGTTGCCAATTCTCAAATTTGACTATCAGTAAAAGGGTAAATTGTGAAGCAGACCCCATTACCTTGTGGTATCAGGAATTATGGAGGCATAAAACCCCTCTATTTTTCTATGAAGTTTATAATGACTTTGTTTCAGTCTTAAAAAAAAAATTGTTGGGAGAAAGCACTCCCATGATCTCTGTTGAAGCTGCCAAACTTTTAGAGAAAAGGGGGACAATAGAGAAAATGGAAAATCATGGCATCATAAGAATATTTTGTTCAAAATAAAATCCTTCCTTTCTTCTATATTATGTACCTGATAAATTATTCATCACAGAGGTAGAAAGGCAATATATTTTCTAGTTGCACTTTTTCCACAAAAAAAGGATAAAAAAATTTATTCTTCTACCATGGAAGATTGGAGAATTTGTATTGAGAAATATAAATAAAATTGATGAATTTTCAAGTCATTTTAACAATGTTAGTTTGAAGTATGTTGAAAAGGTCAAAGGTTTTGATCCAAACAAAATCTTTGTTTAACATATGCTATCAGTAAGGTTTAGTAATTCTTTAATTCAAAAAAAAATTGGCAAAGAAGGAAATGTCAATAGCTAGAACACTCATGTACATAACACTCACGATTTAGAAACATTACTTAGAAGTGTTTATATTTACAAGAAAAAAGGAAAAAATCCAAGTGAAATAAGTGCTCAATCTCTAGTTGTCACTCTGAAGAATTCTACATCCAAGAGTAGTACTCCAGTGGCCAACCTAGTTAAGAAGTCTATCAACAATAGTTCTAGTGGAGGAGGAGATAACAATCCTCCCTCTGTAAAAATTGAAAGTTCACACAAATTACCAATGAGAAAGAAAATAAAAAACCCATTGCAGGAGGAAGAAAAAAATCTCATATAAAATTATATTCAAAGCTTCTCCTTGGAGTATATGGAACCAGAAGCAAACATTGAAAAGATATTTCCTGCAATAGAACAATATGAGCATGTTGTTCAACATGATTATGTATTGGAATTTTTTGGGAATGAAACTTTTAGTGAGGAAGAATTCTTCACTTTTCAAAGCGTTGTTTTTGATAAAGAATCTAAAAGGATGATTGTAGAAAGAATTGACCAGAAAAATATGAAAGGAAAATCCTAGTCAGAGGTTGACCTCAAGTATATGCGACCGTCCCAAATTTCCAAAATTCATAAGGCAACCAGGGATGCACTTGATGATTCTATTAATGGTTTAGAGGCTGAGAAGGCCAACTTAAAGGAAAAGATCAAAGGATTGGAAACTGTCTTGATTCCTCTTCCCATTTTTGCTAGCCCTTTGACAATGATAAAATCAACCACACCTGGTATCAAGTTCAAAGGATCATCAATTTTTCTTACAGTGGTTTGAAATTATGTTGATAGAAATATTAAAAAGAGAATGTCACTAGTAATAGAGGCCTGGGAAGTCTCTAAAAATATTATTTCTTTTGGTTCGAGAGCACAAGCATTTCATGAATATCTTCAAGATGATTTTAAAAATGAAGATTAATTTTACACAGGTGTTGTTTTACCATTTGGGATAAAAGTTTCAAACATGACAGAAGCGAGGAGGAGAGAAGAGGATCTACCTTCTCCCAGTCAAATCAAATTGTTGAATGCATGTTGGAAATAGAAGATTAAAAATATGAGAAATATTTTCCAAGCATGAAATGAAGTTATAGTAAAAAGAGAAGAATTATTCAGAAGGCTTACATAAATAGAACTAGAAAGTAACATTGATGGGGTTCAATATCCTAAATTAATCTTCAATTCAATTTTTATTACAAAAAAGAAGTTTGATGAACACGTGGAGATACTAAAGGGATTATCGGCTGAGAAAATTAATGGCATGATTGAGTATGGTGAAGATGAAATCGATAATTGGATGATAGATTACTCTATGAAAAATCAAGATATTGAAGAATCAATCCATGGTATTTATCATGACCTAATATATTTAGAAGGTGAATTATTTAATATCAAAATTAGACATGAGATAAATGTTGCGCCCATGAAGAATTAAATTGAGGATTGGTTTAAAAGGGAAATTGATAAGTTAACTAAAGAGGGACAAGAAACGACAGTCGGGACAATTCTAGTAACCATCAGCAAGGAGAATAAAAGGACAACAACAATCAAGTTAAAAGTGAGAGATACAATCATAGTAAGTTTATGTTGATTGCATTTTTCTTTCCTTATCAGTTTTCATACATTTTTTTTCGCTTCTTTGATTAGAAAGGTCTAACCGAAATCTGATAGTTTCCTTTTTGTCTTCCTTCAAGGTCCTATTGCTCTACATTTGCCCACTTTCTTCTCTCCATAGTTTATTTCTTGTTTATATTTACTTTTATGGTCTACGGGGGCCCTAATTCTAGTCCTCTTGACAAAAACATTTTTATTTCAAAGCATTGTAATAGACCTTAATATTTTTCAGAAATCCCAAGAGAACTAAGTCGGGATCAGTTTTGACGATGTTTTATAACTCTGAGTTTTGAGTATAAAGTATTTGAAATTGGTCTATCATTTTCTCTTTTTGAGATTTACATGTGTTTACTCTATCAAAGTTCTCTTATGCATTTGGATCATCTTATTTTATTTTTATGTGTGATCATAAATATTTATTTTCACTATGATGGATGTGAGGGAATTTTATTTATATTCGCAAATGTGTGATGTGTGATATTTCTGGTCATCTCTCAGGAATTCTCTTAATAAAACACTTTTATTTTTTCTGCAACTTTTATCTTTCTTTGATTATAAGAGTGGACTTTCTCAAGGTCCTATATCATTTTAAAATATAAAGTATTAAATAATATCATAAAACAAAGAGGAGTACCAACTTTATAAAAACATGGGAGGATTTGTTGGACAACTGAGAGGGGGGGGGTGAATCAGTTGTTACCGTGCTTAAACAATTATGCTTATTTCAAACTCTTTACAAATCACTCAATGATAGTCACAATAATGCAGGGAAATAAGTAATAGCACATTCAGCATCAGTCACACATATGAGATACACAGAGACAGATATTTCCTGAGGAAACCCATAAGGGGTAAAAACCTTTTCTTCTTTATATGATAAGTAATCTTTACATTCTTTACATTATCATACATATGAGCACCAACTCATAATGAGGCTGCAACCTATGTTTTGCAAGCTGCTACTTGCTAAGAGCACCAACTCTCTGGTTTCTCTAGCACCAACTAGAAAGAAGCACCAACTCCCTAGTTTCTCTAGAACCAACTAGAGGGAAGCACCCACTTCCCAAGTGTTCCAGTACCAACTGGATGGAAGCACCAACTTCCAATCATACAGGCACCAACCTGTAAAACAGAGAACAACAGTTCTCCCTTGCACCACCCTGCCACCCTTGTTTCTCTGGCTGCAACCAGATGGAAGCTACAACTCCATGTGTTCAAGCACCCACTTGAACCTCTGAGGACATCAGTCCTCCCTAGAACCTCCCTTCCACCCTAACATATAAATTTTTCTAATGAAACTTATCACAGTGATACAATGTTTATCATTGGCTTACCAGACTTATCGTTGTTCTTCTACACTGCGATGCTCTGTCTGCACCAATGTCTTATGCACACTCCTCTACGCTTTATGTTCTTCTCCCGTTATGCATTGTGTGCCATCTCCATTTAATCCACCATTCCTCTGCTCTTTATTTCAGCTACTGTACACTCCTCCTTCTACACTCTTGAATCCTTACCACAATAGAAACCCTCTCTTCTTTGTTCTGCGTACATATATTCTCTGTGCAACTTGTGCATGCTATCGCTCCATGCTTCTGCATGCTTTCTCCATGTCGAGTGCTCTACCTGATCATAATTTCCACTCTTTAGATTCTCTAGCAGTTAGATCCATCTGTCCATCAACTCTAAGAATAATCTCCATTCCACTGGAAGATGCCTCGAGCCTCTTCATCTTCTCTGGCGATCACGCTGAAACCTGTTTGATTCCTCTGGCAAAAGCTGTCAGTTGTTTCAGGCAGTTACAATCTGAAGTGAAACAGTAGCCCTCCAATCATACTTAAATTCACCTGCACCATTGGATTGGATTCGTAGGATCTTGCGTTTAATTCGCATCTTGGGATTTCGACATTCCTGTGGTAGAGTTTCTTGACGCTCCATGTTGTGGTCCCCGAAACCCCGAAATGGAGCTAACCGGTTCGAGCTCTTCTCTACAGCTCTTCGATCTCTAGATCAACGGTCCACAATCCGTGGTGATCAGACGACTATCCTTTGCCCCGAGACTTCATCCTTCGGGACTTTGGGGGAGTGATGGAGTTAAAACTCCCGAAGCAAAAACTCTCGTAGTGAGGTCAGTCTGGTGTCACTCGATGACGTGTCGTGACCCGAGTGGCTGCCATGTGTCACTCAGAATTGTGAATTCCAGTGGCCTGAAATGCCAAAACAACTTGACACTTGTCGATGTCTGATCGTGCCATGTGTCATAGTCTTCCACCTGTCCTTTCTGACGTGGTCTACCACATTCACCTCCTAGATCTGTCGGCCCAGATCACTTCGCACTTTCTCATATCGCGATTTCGGCATTCTTGATGTGAAAGTTCTCGGCACCTCCACCTCCCGGTCTGCAAAACTCTGAAATGGAGTCAGATCAACTTTTCAGTTTTTCACACTTTGCAACTTCGGCCTTCCTATCATGAGAGTCCTCGACATCTCCAACTCCTGGTATCCGAACCTCTGGTATGGAGTCTTTGACATTTCGTGATTTTTCATTTCGCGACTTTGTGTTTCCTATGTTGAAGAGTCTCGACTCTTGACTTCTCAATCTCCCGGTATCCAAAACTCCGATAGATGTGCTTGTTTCGGGATTTCAGGGTTTTGCATTTCAACATTTCGACATTCATGTCGTGAGTTTCTTCCTTGAGTCCTCCAATGCCCGGTATCTGAAACTCCATAATGGAGTTTATGCTTCTGATCTTTCCATGCAGTTATCCCTGCGTTGTTGATCTTCCTTGCCTGCTTGTTTTCCATCAAATAAACAAGCACACTCTTGCACTCTTCGTGCATCTCTGCACTATCTCTTTTGAGCTTACGTTGTCCCTGTTTTTCCATCGCTGCATACTCTGATTTTTCCATCAATGACAAGAACACCTGCCTGTAAACATGCCAACAGGATTTACATCTTCGTGAGGTTGCCATTTCGGTTTTGACAAATTCAAGCATCAACAGTTTTATAAATATCAGATATGGTTCTTGAAGGTGAACAAGGATCAGACACAGGCTATGTGATTATTCACCTGGGGAATCCACTGTGATTTCACTGGTGACTCCACTGTGTCCAAATGGAAAGTTCTTTTGTTGCAAGGTATGCTCCATTTTATTTTTCAAAAGTACTTGATTTTCCCAATATTGTTCCTAACATGGAAGACTGGGTAGATTACCTTCCCATATTTAATGTAGATGATGAGAAACATTTTGCACAACACTTTTAAATTATTTTCATGGTTGCATGCATCATGTTGGAGCCACCTTTCTCTAAATACATGAAATGTTATACTTAAGCCCAAAAAGGTTGGATTTCGGGACTTCGTTTGTTTCACGTTTCTACCCCCTAAAATCGCAATATCCCGACGTGCGAAATGGCGAAAACCTTCATAGTTCTAATCAACATTACTAAAATACTAAGAGGGGATTATCATCTCTTAGTACCTCGTACCCTTTCTCTCTAGAGTTACGCGTTGAACGTTTCTCAACCCTCTGACTTGCGAAGTCGCGAAGTTGTGTTAAAGTTACCCAGGTTAGTATCAAGAACAAATCACTTTAAACCCTAGTTAGTCACTATCATGATTTCATGACTCGGTGATTGTTTCCCCAAAGGGAAGCACCTTTGTAAACCCGATCCACGAAGTCGCGATTTTCTTTAATTAAGCATGGATTAATTAAAGGCTTAAGTCAAATCACTTTTAATCGATTAAATCACACCATCGCGATTTCGGGTTTTTAAGGTTCAGTGGCTAGGAGTGAAAACACCCAATGTGGCGAATGTCGAAAAGGGGATTAGCAACTAAGTGCACTAAATTGAAATAACTAAGCCAGATTAATTAGCACCTTAAACAAACTTTAACACACATGGTTTACGGATGAAGTTTTGAATGATTCTGCATTTTTCAATGTTATGAATCGTCAAGCATTTATGGCATTTATTTGAATTGCAGTGAGGTGACAGATGGTAAGATCTCGTTTTTACTTCTAAATCTTTCTATTAAGAGATTTGACTATTATTTTGGCAAGGACACATACGAGCTTAAATGATCAAGATAGATATTTTTTCCTTCATTATTTCAATTTTCATTTCTATTTGTGCGCAGAGCCATTTCACCAGGATAACTTATGTTTATGTTTTCAATTTTTTCGACAGGAGATCCAGTTGCAGGTTTCTCTATAATGGATCCATGAAAAGCGCCCAAGGTAGCTGCCGAGATTTCAGGTCAGGGTTCATATGTTGTTTTCGATACCTCGCCCCGAAGTATTAATTTTGTCAAGACATGGTCATACGTTTCCAACATTCTGCAATCCGAGTCGGTAAATTGTTCGGATGATTCTAGCGACAACGAGAAGGATGACATGTCAACCAAATACAAAATCGTCACTCAAGCAGAGATGCACAAAATAGCGGTGAGGCCCTGGCTTCTTGCCTATTGTGATATGATCAGGTGGGCGCTGGACCATGTGGACATCACGACCAGGACGATTATCAGCAAATAGAAGGTAACGATTGGGACTTTCAGACCAAAACATTTGCGGGCAATGTATAAATTGTCACCCACATCGAACCTTACTCACAATGCCAAATTTCTAGAAAGTTTCAAGAAGGAGTGCGAGTAGTATGCAAAAATTTTATTCGATGTGATCAAAGATTGGGTCTTACACCCCGTGAAATTTAGGGTTGATACTCACGGAATCTATTCAATCTCTTCCTTGGAGCCACAATTCAATTATATAGCGATGATGGTCTGCAGGTTGTATGGGAAGGAGGACACTACCCATTGTTTCCTCCCATGGGTACCGCTTATTCATACAGTTTCTGAGGGTTTCTCCTTCGACTGGGCCAAACTGTTGTCTGACAGTCTGACCAGTCGAATTACCAAATATTGAGCACAGAGGGCGAGTAAGAAATCAACTTCGTTCTTTATGTCTTCTTACATCATGGATGCTATCTGATTCATGACACCCTTCCCACTAATGAACTAGAGTTGGGCTCCATCTAATACAGAGCCTATTCATTTCTACCACCTGAAGCTTTAGGAGGATAAAGCTAAAGAATTCATCTATGAGATCTTCAACTGGGTAATGGTGCCATTGCATGTCGCCATCTTTGGCCAGCCACCTCCCATGATTTCGGATAGTGTCACGACCAACCTGAGTAGCGTGGAAGATTGGTATATAGAGGAGAAAATTTCATATATCAGGGTTTTCGGCACCTCTGTTCCTCCATATGCTCTACCGCTATTCTTTCTAAATAATTTATTGTGTCGCGAGATCACCAGATAGACTGTGCTTGGCGGAATAAGAAAAGAGATAAAAGGAGTATCAAAAAAGGTATGGCCTCCCTTCCCCATTCATATTGGTTCATATTCCTTGTTATATTTTGGCCATGTCAAAGTCGAGGCTACGGCTTTAGAAGAAATGAATTTGGTGGATATTGAGTTCAAGAAGCACGATGCTAATAAGGTTGTGAGAAATCACCTGGCGAGTTGTGGCCTGAAGAGATATGAACACAAGGATTCCCCTCATGATGAAATATTCCGGGGTGCGAGGTCCTACTCTGAAGTCCTAAGTCGGATTCAAGCCCTGCCACCCAGAGATATGGCCGATTTCCTTAAATTCCAGAAGCACCGGTGGAGTTGTCTCCCCCAGGTTTTACAGGGTGAAACCCCAAAGCTTCTAGTTACACAGTAGACGGAAGCCAAAGGTTCAAAGGACTCGAGCCCTAACAAGGAGAAGAACCAAGACGAAACAGGGGAGGCTAGAACCTCAAAGCAAGGAACCAAAATCCCCTACCAATAGGAAGGAAACCCCGAAAAGGGTACGTCGGGCAAGCAAGTCCAAGGTCAAGTAGAGATACCCTCGCAAGGGTCGGGCGACTCACTATCACTCATGTCAAACAAGTCATCCACAGATGCTACCCCAAAACAACCATTCAATGAAATTGGTAGTCCCATTTCCTCTATCACACCCTTACAGTTCACAAAGGGGAACCCCCATGCAGGATGGATTTTTGGTCAAGAACTAATGCCCATTTCGGAAGAAGAATTACCCCCTAATGAATTTTTCTTTGATAAGAAAAGGAAGGTTGTAGTGAAGCAAGAATCATATCAAAAAGCGAGCGTAGTGGCTAAAACATTTAAAATCTTGACAGAAGGAAAGGCAGTAGGGGAGGAGGAATTCGCCGACGAGATAGCAGGAACATTGGGGGCTTATGCTACAGCTAACCAATACTCTGTGGGAACCTTGAAGGCACAGTTGAAGCGAAAGAAACTCTTAATCGACAAGTTGGAAGCTAGTGTGTCTACGACGGAAGCAAACGCCAGGGATGAGGTGATCAGAAGCCTCGAGTAGGCTAGAATAGTTGATCTGCAGGAGATCAAGAAGCTTAGATCCGACCTTGAGATGGTGCGCTAGTTGGCGCAAGTAAGCCAAACGCAAGTAAGCCAGCAGGAGAAACAAATAATACAGTTACAGTTGAAGTTAGATGTCGTTGAGAATCAGGTTTTAGACATAAAGATGTTCATATCCCAAGCTGTCGAAATCCGACAAAAGGTATTAACGGCTCAACAATACTTGCTTGTAAAAGTGGGAACCATTCAGAGCCACTTTCAAATGATAGATTAAGTGTTAGAAAATATTTCTTTGAGAGAAAGAGAATTTGGGGTAGCTTGGGTTTCTTTCCAGGATGTTGTTATAGCTACGACGAAGATATAGATGGTCAGCAGCTCCAAATTATCCATCGTAGAACAAACTAGAGGGAATATCTTGCTAAAGGTCTGGGAGAAGAATATATTAGAAAGCAGGGGGAGAGATAAAGAGGTGATGAATTCTTGTGAGGAAACATTCACCTTAATAAATAAAAGTTTGTTAGAACTTGATAAGGAAGGCAGTGCTAGGAGGCTGCGAAAAATCAATATAGCTAAACACCTGCTGGACATCAAAGAAAACGTGGAGAAGGAGCAAGCAGAGATATCCCAGATAAGCCAGGTTGATATGGTGCAAGTGGACAAATGGCTAGTATAGCCAAGTTTACAGTTATGCTCTATCATCACAGAAGACCGACAAGTAGGGAAAAGGTTGCCACAGTTGGCAAAGAGTTGTTACACCTTTGAGGAAAGCAACCAAGCAGAGCCTTCCAGGTTGATAGCTCAGTTGGTTGAAAGGTGTGTCATTTTCCTTGAGTAGGCAAAGGGGCAGGTTTCTGGTGCTAAATAATGACAGATGTCAACCCGTTCTATTTCTGGAGCCGGAAGAGCAGAGAAAGGAAGGTGCTCCGCCCTTACGAGCGAAGACAAAAGATGAGGAGATGAAACGCTCCATTTTTTCATTTGTAACTGAGAAGTTTCCAGAACGATCGGAATTTTAAATGTTTAGAAGTTTGTTTAAATATACATTTAGGAAGAGACAAACGGGGAGCTTTTTTATGTTGGAGACTGTAATAGAGAAAGTTTTTTTTTAGCTAGGATTAATACAAAGCAAATTGAAGACTCCAAATTCCGTCAAGATTGAGTTATGTGTTTTCCTCTGTTATTTCATACTTCATGTCATTTTTTACATATACGTTTTTGATGAATGTTTTAGCTGCAATTTAGTATAACTTCTACTGTGGTGATCAGGTTCTAGTTATCTAGTTATTTATAGCTTTTCGTTTGTATCAGATACTAGTAGGTACAAGACCTATGAATTACCTAGATATCTACATTTTATGCTTTCATCAAGGTATCTCTTTATTTTCTTCTTCTGTTACAGCGTGGGATTCCTTTGAAATTGATACCCCACATTGTTGACAACTCTATGTTTTTCTTTCATTTTCACACTTGGTTTTAGATTTTAAATCAGTTACGGAAAATGACCTTCGATTTTGTTAAACCCTTCGATTGGCTTCATTGAATTTTCCTTGTATAATCTAAAATTGAAATAAGCACTTTAAACATCAACCCTTTTTTAAAGCTCTATTCTCCCAATGACTGTACCCATCGTAAGGCATCCCAACATTGAACCAGGCCTATCGGATCAAACAAGCATTGCTTTGAATCTTTTCGATACCATACTTAATACTGCCATCACCCGGACAAAGCTTGAATGTTCATGGGTTGCCATCGAATCAGATATCAACATTCAAGAATATTTGGAAGCTAGACAAAGACAACTCAGAAATCAACCATAGCTTATTTCCCCAAAGTTGTTTCTTCCCCTTTTTATCACTCACTCACTTTGGATGCTTAGACTCTACACTTTATAGACTTAAGTGTAGACTCTGGAACAACATCTTTCTGACGCCGCTGCCGAGGATGGAGAATTGTAGTCACTTTGCCCTAAGAAAACGACATTTCCAAGTTTCATTTTTTTATAGTGAACAAAGAGCGAACACCTTGTTAAGGTTAAACCTTCATCATTCACTTGGCAACTCCACTCTTAAGTAAGCTAGCATCCTTTCGAAAGAACACCAAACAAAACCCATATGCCAAACAAACAGTGCCAGTTTTCGACCCTGAAAAAATACTAAGACCAAGGGGTCTTTTTAAACAAAATGTTGTTTCCTACCAACCCATGTCTAATCAGTCTAAAGATAAGACCTTTTTGAACCTTCACCCTCGCGAGAAATTTCTCTCAGGAAAATATCGGACAATGTTATCGAAGCGGAGACCCTAAAGTCTGAGAAACTCCTACCCGAGATCAAGACCGAGACCTCTCCAACTACCTCTTACGTTAGTAGGGGTGACATGCCTACTGTAAAGCTCATCCCTTTTGATATCCCATCGACTCTTAATATAAACCCCTCTGTCATTCAATGCCTTGGAGAAGTTTCCACGTACATGGATTCGACACCGGTGGGTTCTCCCATTTACATATCCTACAAGTCGGAGGAGTCGAGTCCACATATACCTTCTTCCCCTTTTTCAACTTTCACCTCCCCTGGTAAAAAATTTCCCGACTTTTCCCCTTTCCACCCCGGGGAAGCCAGAGAGTCACTATACATCTTCACCAACCCTCTTTATAATTCACTAATTTCCTCTCCTAGGTTATCCATGGTCGTCATCAGAGGAGGAGCAGGGGGAATAGGAGGTCAAGGCCAACAACCGCCTCCCAGGGTTTTCACCAAAGTAGCCGCTAGATACGCCCCCTTGGTCCTTCCAGTACCTCTCCATGATTTACCTAAAAACTATATTAAAAACTTACCGAAGTTCACATGAGAATGGAATCTAACTGTAATCGAGCATATCAACTTTTTTGATCAATTCATTGATATTATAGGTCTCGAGCATGAGGACTTGTATTCCCGTTTGTTTGTCCAAATCTTCAAGGGACAGGTAAGAACTTGGTTTCGGAGCCTGCCCCCAGGTTCAATCATATCCCACGATGCGCTAGAATACCTCTTTCTCAAACAATGGGGCGAAAGAAAGGATCATTTATACTATTTGACCGAGTTCGGGTCTTTAAAGAAAAAGGGATCTAAAACTGTTATGCAATTTATCCAAAGGTTTAAGAAGTTGTACAATAAGATCATTGTTGAAGTTAAATCGTCCCAACTCGCAGCCAAAGTAACTTTTGCAAGAGCCTTTGAACCCGATTTTTCTCTACTGTTAAGAGAAAGGAGAAGGGCCGACCTAACTCGAATGCAAGATGATGCTATGGAAATTGAGTCAAACATGATGGCTTCAGGTAAATTAAAAACAAAAATCAAGACGGGAAATAGGGAAACTAGACATCTTAGAGAACAAGCAGGTCCCTCTTGGTTTGGAAGATCCTCAGATGACAAAATGGATGACATGGCTAGGATAATAAAAGAACTATCAAACAAAATCTCGAGAATGGAGCTAGATCAATCCAAAGTTGATCAATTCGTTAAGAGAGAATTCAGGAGAAATCCCAATCCTCAGTTTCAACCAAGACAAATTAAAAATGAAGACCAAAAGATCCAAACACCTCTAAAAAATGAAAATTGTATTGGAGGAAATGATATGCAAGAGTTTGAAGACTTAGAAGAGGACGTAAACAACTTAGGCGACGACTGTATACAACCTCACTTGACGAAAGAATATTATGAGAAGTCCTTGAACACTGAACAATCATCGATTGAAGACAATAACCTAAACAACGCTGATGATCCCACTTATCAAGGAATGGCCGACACCATAATGGCCGAGCTCCCGCACAAATACAATCTGAGGCCCAAAAAAAAACTTGTGTCGACTGCGCAACCCAGGAAAATTTTTCCTAGGGGTGAAACATACGAGCTCGTCCAAAAAGAGACTGAGATGCGAAATAACAAAGGGGTAGACTCACAGAATACCAACGTAAAAGAGGCCGAAACCCAAGTGAGAAGAACTAAGGCAGTTGAAACGCGGACACCCAAAACCAGAAACGCTGAAAATAAAACAATGCTACTAAATAAAATGGATAAGAAAGAGTCTGATGTTTCAGCCAAGGAAACAGATAAAATTGTGGGGGGTTTCTGCCTAGAAAATGAGATAAAAAAGATCAAGATACCAATACCTTTGGTCGAGTTGACGAAGAATCCTATGTACCAAAAAAAAATAACCAAGACGATAAATTTTTCATATCTAGAGAGTCAGTTCGATGTGATAAATCTAGAAGATGACAAGCCTAATATCACTTTTGGTCCACATTTTGAAGGTGCCAGAGATACCATCACCCCCTTCTATATTACCTTGAAAGTGCATGATCGGTTGTTGCATAATTGCATGTTGGGCTCTTGGGCCTCTCATAATGTAATGCCCAAATCTATTATGGATAGACTAGGCCTCGAAATCACCAGACCCTATGGAGATATTTACTCGTTTGATTCAAGGAAATTTAAGTGGATGGGCATGATCAAATATTTAGGAGTCACCCTCGCCCAGATTTCGGTGAAAAATATCCTAATGGATGTAGTTGTCGCTGATATACCCCCGAATTATGGTTTACTATTATCTAGATTTTGGGGAGCCAAGCTCGGAGGATCCCTCCAACTGGATATGACCTACGCCATAATCCCTGTTTTTCGTGGACAGTTCACACGGTTATACAGGGAAACACGGTTGGCATATATGGTAAGTGATCCTCAGAATCCTAACAATTACCTTGTTTACATCGTTGATCAAGACCTGGGAAATTGTATTCTGTCCTTTGATAATATTGAAGATAATTGTACAGAAGAAAGTTACATTGATGAAATCAAAACCGAAAAGACAGCTAAAAATGTGTACAACACGGGAACTTGGAAAATGTTCTTTGATGGTGCTTCATCGTTTGAAGGAGCAGGTGTGGGAGTGCTTTTCGTAGCACTTGAAAATGAATTCGTCGTTCCCTTCTCTTACAAGATACAGTGGGACGTAAACTACACAAACAATGTTTGTGAATATGAAGCTCTAGTCTTGGGACTGGAAGCTGCCAAGAAGCTAAACATAAAAAACTTAGAGGTCTATGGAGATGTTGAACTGATTGTGAAGCAGGTAAATCAGCAGTACCAGGCCAAGCACCCGAGACTGAGGTCCTACAGAAATTGCGCCTGGGATCTAATGGAAAATTTATTTTCATCAGTAAAGGTTCATTTCATCCCACGTGCCGAAAACTAGTAGGTTGATTGACTGGCCAAAGCATCTTCGACTTTCACACCCCCTATCGCTTTCAAATTAAAATACCACATAGAGGTAAGGCACAAACCATCCATACCAAACAACATACAACACTGGCAGGTTTTCGAAGATGATGAACAGATCAGAAAGTTTCTGGAAATGGTGGATGATTTCTCTAAAACCCACATTGACCAGGAAAACCAAAATGATCATACCTTGATTATGCAGGAAGGGGAGGAACCTTAGGAGTTCCAAGAAAAAATTGCAAATCAGCACCTGCTAGTGTTAAAAAGTAATCAAATCCCTAAGGGCCTGATGCCTCTGGAAAGGTTGTTTGATCAAAATGACATGCCTCTAAAGTCCACCTTGCAGCCCCAACCAAAGGAGGTCAAAGACTGTGACATGGGCATCACCAAAGAGACTAGGATAGCGAAGTTATCAAAGTACCTCCTCCTGAGATAAAAAGCAAGTATACGAACTTACTCGAGCGGTATAAAGATGTCTTTGCATGGTCTTACGATGAGATCAGAACCTATGATACCTCTGTGATCGAGCACAAGATACTTTTGAAACCTGGTGTTAAACCCTTTAGATAGAAGCTCAGACAAATCAACCCCATTTTACTGCCTGTGGTCGAAAAAAAAGTGAAAAAGCTTTTAGACACAAAAATAATTGTACCTCTTAGGTACTCTGATTGGGTGGCGAACTTAGTCCCAGTTAGGAAGAAAAGCGGGGAGATTAGACTGTACGTAGACTTTAGAAATATAAACAAGTCCTCTCTCAAAGATAATTATCCTCTACCCAAAATGGATCAGGTTTTGGAAAAAGTAGTCGGGGCAAATAGGATGTTGATGATCGATGGGTTTTTCGGTTACAATCAAATTGTCATCATCGAGCATGATAAAGAAAAAACAACTTTCACCACCCCTTGGGGAACATTTATGTATGACAAAATTCCTTTTGGTATGATGAATGCAGGTGCTACCTTTCAACGCACTATGGATATCGCTTTCATCGGTGAAAGAGATAAATTCGTAGTTATCTACCTCGACGATCTAACTGTCTTCTCTAAATCCAATGAAGACCATCTGTTATATCTGAAGCAAACGTTTGAAAAATGCCGAAATTTTGGTTTGTCTTTAAACCCCAAGAAGTCTCACTTCGCGATGCAAGAAGGTAAACTCTTGGGCCACATTGTGTCTCGGGACGAAATTAAAATCGACCCTAAAAGGGTAGAATCTATAGACACCATAAATATTCCTAGAAATATAAAAGAAATTCAGTCATTTTTAGGAAAAATAATTTTTTTGAAAAGATTTATCCCAAACTTTTCTAAAATCGTGAAATTGATCACAGAGATGCTAAATAAGAACAACGAAGTGAAATGGATAGCAGAAGCTAAAGCGTCGTTTGCACACATCAAGAAAGTTAACAGCGAAGCGCCCGTACTGGCAATCCCTGATTACCTAAAGGATTTCCTAATTTTCTCGTTCGCCTTCGAACACACAGTGGCGGTAGTACTTCTCCAGAAGAATGAAGAGGGTTTCGAGCAACCAATAGCCTTTTTTAGTAAAATTCTTAGAGATGCTGAACTGAGATATGATATAATAGAGAAACAAGTGTATGCTATGGTTAAGGAATTGAAGGCTTTTAGAACTTACATGCTACACTCCAAGGTAATTGCATACATCCCCACCAGTTCTGTGAAGGATATATTGGTTCAGCCTAACAGTGATGGAAAGAGGGGTCGGTGGCTTGCTAAAATTAAAGAGTTCGACCTAGAGGTAAAACCGACGAAACTAGTGAAAGGACAAGGTCTAGCTAAGCTCTTGGCGGAATGAAATTTCAAAGCACTCGAAATAAATAACCTGCAAGGATACGAAGGACATAGGGACATAAACGAGCCCGACGACCAAATAGCTATATCCAGAATCGAAGAGAAGTTTGCCTTATCGGATTGGTATAAAGATATATTGTCCTACCTACCGACCCTGAAATTCCCTAGCGATCTGTCTCCAGCTAAAGCCAGGACACTGAAGCTACATGCGGTGAAGTATTGTATATCCGAAAGTCAAATGTACTAGAAGGACCCATTAGGATTCCTACTGGTTTTTTTGGTAGAATAAAAAATAGAGGGGGTCATAAACAAATTTCATGAAGGAGTGTACGGAGGGCATCATGCATGGAGGGCAACAACTTATAAAATCCTAAGGGTAGGATATTATTGGCCTAAACTATTCTCAGATGTCAACACCAAAGTCAGAGCCTATAACCCTTGCTAGTTGTTCGCAAGAAAACAAAAGCTACCAGTGCTACCTCTGGTTCCTGTCAAAACTGAAGCCCCTTTTCAACAATGGGGGTTATATTTTATAGGTGAAATCAACCCACATCCCAGCACTCAACACAAATAGATCCTCACCGCCACAGATTATTTCACCAAATGGGTGGAGGCTATTACGACTAGAAAGGTGATCGATTCGGTGGTGATAGATTTCTTGGAAGAGAGCATACTGTCCAGATTTGGCTATCCCCGAAATATAGTAATGGATAATGCCTAGGGATTCAAGTCTATGGCAATGGTCATCTTTTGCCAAAAATATAACATCGTATTGGGCCACTCCATAGCATATTACCCTCAAGGTAATGGGTTAGCCGAATCATCAAATAAAATTGTAATTTCCATAATTAAGAAGGTGATGAGTGAAAGCAAAAGATCCTGGCATCTACACTTGAAGTACGCTTTATGGGCAAATCAGATAGGTATGAAGAAATCCATTAGTACTTCTCCTTTTCAAATGGTAAATGGGACTAATGTGGTATTACCTATAAATCTGGCACTCCTTGTAATGAAGCTCTGGCAAGATGAGAAAGAAGAGCCAAACCATGTCATAAGAAGAATAAATCAGTTGATTGAGGTCCAACAACGTAGGACCGAGGTGGATGAAAGGATGCAGAAATACTAGGACAACATGAAAGCATTGTTCGATCATAAAGCCAAAAACAGAGATTTCCTCCCCAGCGATTTGGTTTTGAAATGGGATGCTAGGAGGGTAGATTCGACAAAACATGGTAAATTTGATCATATCTAGTACGGACCGTTCAAAGTCTCAGCTTCTGAAGGGAAGAATTCATTTATGTTAGAGAATTTGGATGGTAAAACCCTCAGCGCCCCTGTCAACGGGCATTATTTAAAGCACTATATGCAATAAATGAGTTCCAAATCTCCATTGTAGATACTGGTTTGTGTTTTCTTTTTTGTTTATATAACTTTTCGGTAAGTTCACTTTCATCGTGAATAAAACAGGTTGTTGATTTCCTAGAAGTAGAGACATAAATTTTGACACACAAAATCCCATAAATCTTGAAGACCTGATACTCTTCATGTTGTTTCATATAGGCCTCTGAATTACAACCCAAACCACAAAAGGAGAAAGGGATGGTTAGGTATCAAGAAATTGACCCACCCGAAATAGGTGAAAAATAATTTTCTTTTAGAGGAGAACGAAGTGGTAAGGCCAAGGTATGAATTTCCTAAGTATCTGGGTTTCAAACGAACATCACTTAAAACATAGAAATGGTCTCACAAGTACGATGTATTCACCTGACATTTTTTCTAAAAAAAAATGGGGGGGGGAGGGGGGCGCACAAGTTTCCAAGAGTCAAGATTGCATGATAACATCCATATTTTTGAGGTCCATAGCCTTCTCTATTTCCATTTTTCATCCTTGGTCCTCTCTCCTTAAGCTCTAACACCTGCCCATACCATCCACGGAGGAAAAGAGGTTACCCTTCAATTTTGGAAACTGGCGAATGAATCTCAGAAAGTAAGTTGGCCTTCACGACTCCTTGGTCTCCTGTTGAACAAAACCATGTATAGGCGGATCCTAACTCTCTTAGGTATTTTAACAGGTTTCAAATGTTTAAGTCTTTCTCAAAAGAATACCCCTGGAAATGAATTCTCCCCTAATTTCCTGCTGACTAGGATGTTGTGAAGGTTAAGAGAAACTTGGTCTAGAGCACTCAAAGCAAGTTGACAAGCCTTTGTAACGAATATTACACAAATAGCACCCCTGGTATATTTTATGCAAATTGATTGCCCCCACTCCACATTTCAAAAGTAAAGTATAAGACAGATGGTGAAAGGAAATTCATAATTGATTGCCCCCATCTAGTCCACAGAGATGATGAAAGGAAATTCATAAAATGATTTCCGTCATCTCAGCATTTAAATGCAAGATTACAGTTTGGAGTGGTGAAAGGAAATTCAATAAAGGGAACCAAATAACTTCACCGGGGTATTGAACAGGCTCGCTGGCAGTGAAGCAATATCTAAGATATCTGTAAGGCTGTCACACTTAAATTATAATACACTCTGGTAATCAGATTTTTTGAAACCGGATCCACATCTCGAGTTCATGCAAGTCTCCCCGATTAAAAGCATGGAATTTACTTAGTTTTGATGCAAGCTAAAACCTACCGGATTTGTTGATTTTCCTAAGATTGATTGGACCATCTTAAGCAACTCTGAATTGACTCTCAAGAAAGGGAAAGTTATCGAATGGACTACAGTCGAGTTTAGGAAAAGTGTCGAATTTTGAAAGTTTTGGAATTAAAGTCGAAACCTCAAATTTTCCTTTGCACCCCCTTTCCAAACGAAGTTTCACTGAAGCAAACTGATGACTCCATTTACCCTTTCTTAGGCACTTGGTCTGTTGTCCTTCTCATCCTGCAAGGAGACGAGATCCCTAGTTGGAGCCTATGTTGGAGCCGCCTTTCTCTAAATACATGAAATGTTATACTTAAGCCCAAAAATTTTGGATTTCAGGACTTCGTTTGGTTCACGTTTCTACCCCCTAAAATCGCAGTATCCCGATGTGCGAAATGGAAAAAACCTTCCTATTTCTAATCACCATTACTAAAAAAGTAAGAGGGGATTATCATCTCTTAGTACCTTGTACCCTCTCTCTCGAGAGTTACGTGTTGAACGTTTCTCAAGCCTCCGACTTGCGAAGTCGCAAGTTGTGTTAAAATTACCCAGGTTAGTATCAAGAGCAAATCACTTTAAACCCTAGTTAGTCACTATCGTGATTTCGCGACTCGTCAATTGTTTCCCCAAAGGGCAGCACCTTTATAAACATGATCCATGAAGTCATGGTTTTCTTTAATTAAGCATGGATTAATTAAACACCATCGCGATTTCAGGTTTTTAAGGTTCAGTGGCTAGGAGCGAAAACATTTGATGTGGCGAACGCCGAAAAGGGGATTAGCAACTAAGTGCACTAAATTGAAAGAACTAAACCAGATTAATTAGCACCTTAAACAAAATATAACACACATGGTTTACGAATGAAGTTTTGAATGATTCTGCATTTTTCAATGTTACGAATCGTCAAGCATTTATGGCATTTATTTGAATTGCAGTGAGGTGACGGATGGTAAGATCTCATTTTTACTTCTAAATCTTTCTATTAAGCGATTTGACTGTTCTATTGGCAAGGACACACACATGCTTAAATGATCAAGATAGAGATTTTTTTCTTCATTATTTCAGTTTTCATTTCTATTTGCGCGCAGAGCCATTTCACCAGGATAACTTCTGTCTGTGTTTTCAATTTTTCCGACAGGAGATCCAGTTGCAGGTTTCTCTATCATAGCTCCACGAAAAGCGCCCAAGGCAGCTGCCGAGATTTCAGGTCAGGGTCCAGACGTTATTTCCGATACCTCACCCCAAAGTATTAATTCTATCAAGACATGGTCATATGTTTCCAACATTCTGTAATCTGAGTCGATAAACTGTTCGGATGATTCTAGCGACAACGATAAGGATGACTTGTCAACCAAATACAAAATCGTTGCTCAAACAGAGATGCACAAAATAGCAGCGAGGCCCCGGCTTCTTCCCTATTTTGATATGATCAAGTGGGCGCTGGACCATGTGGACATCCCGACCAGGACGATTATCAGCAAACAAAAGGTAACGATTGGGACTTTCAGACCATAACATTTGTGGGCAATGTATAAATTGTCACCCACACCGAACCTTACTCATAATGCTGAATTTCTAGAAGGTTTCAAGAAGAAGGAGTGCGAGCAGTATGAAAAAAGTTTATCCGATCTGATCAAATATTGGGTCTCACACCCCGCGAAATTCATGGCTGATACTCACATAATCTATTCAATCTCTTCCTTGGAGCCACAATTCAAGTATATAGCTATGATGGCCTGCAAGTTGTATGGGAAGGAGGACACTACCCATTTTTTCCTCCCATGGGTATTGCTTATTCATACAGTTGTTGAGGGTTTCTCCTTCGACTGGGCCAAATTGTTGTCTGGTAGTATGACCAATCGAATTACTGAATATCGAGCACAGAGGGCGAGTAAGAAAGCAACTTCGTTATTTATGTCTGCTTACATCATGGATGTTATCTGCTTCATGACACCCTTCCCACTAATGAACTGGAGTTGGGCTCCATCTAATACAAAGCCTATTCATGTCTACCACTCGAATATTTGGAAGGATAAAGCCAAAGAATTCATCTACGATATCTTCAACTGGGTAATGGTTCCATTCCATGTCGCCATCTTTGGCCAGCCGCCTCCCAGGATTTCAAATAGTGTCACGACCAACCTGAGTAGCATGGCAGATTGGTATATAGAGGCGAAATTTTCATATATCAGGTTTTTCGGCACCTTTGTTCCTCCATATGCTCTACCGCTATTCTTGCCAGATAAGCTATTGTGTTGTGGGATCGCCAGATAGACTGTGCTCGGCGGAATAAGCAAAGAGCTCAAAGGAGTATCAAAAAAGGTATGGTCACCCTTCCCCATTCATATTGGTGCATATTCCTTGTTAGATTTTGGCCATGCCAAAGCCAAGGCTACGGCTTTAGAAGAAATGATGATGGTGGATATTGAGTTCAAGAAGCACGACCCTAATAAGGTTGTGAGCGATCACCTGGCAAGTTGTGGCCTGAAGAGATATGAACACGAGGATTACCCTCATGATGAAATATTCTGGGGTGTGAGGTCCTACTCTTAATTCCTAAGTCGGATTCAAGCCCTGCCACCCGGAGATATGGACTATTTCCTTAAATTCCAGGAGCACCAGCAGAGTTATCTCCCCTAGGTTTTACAGGGTGAAACCCCAAAGCTTCTGGTTACACAGCAGACAGAAGCCAAAGGTTAAAAGAACTCGAGCCCTAACAAGGAGAAGAACCAAGAGGAAACAAGGGAGGCTGGAACCTCAAAGCAAGGAGACCAAATCCCCTACCAATAGGAAGGAAACCCCTAAAAGGGTACACCGGGCAAGCAGGTCCAAGGTCAAGAAGAGATACCCTCGCAAGGGTCGGGTGACTCACTATTGCTCATGTCAAACAAGCCAGCCACAGATGCTACCCCGAAACAACCATTCAATGAAATCGATAGTCCCATTGCTTCTATCACACCCTTACAGTTCACAAAGGGGAACCCCGATGCGAGATGGATTTTTGGTGAAGAACTAACACCCATTTTGGTCGAAGAATTACCCCCTAATGAATTTTTATTTGATAAGAAAAGGAAGGTTGTAGTGAAGCAAGAATCATATCAAAAATCGGGCGTAGTGGCTAAAAGATTTAAAATTTTGAAAGAAGGAAAGGTCATAGGGGAGGAGGAATTCGTTGACGAGATAGCAGAAACACTGGGGGCTTATGCTACATCTAACCAGTACTCCATGGGAACCTTGAAGGCATAGTTGAAGCGAAAGAACCTCTTAATTGGCAAGTTGGAATCTAGGGTGGCTACGGTGGAAGAATACACCAGGGATGAGGTGAGCAGAAGCCTCGAGCAGGCCAGAATAGTTGATCTGCAGGAGATAGAGAATCTTAGATCCGACCTTGAGTTGGTGCGCTAGTCGGCGCAAGTAAGCCAAACACAGGTAAGCCAAGAGGAGCAACAAATAATACAGTTACAGTCAAAGTTGGACGTCGTCGAGAATCAGGTTTTAGACATAAAGATGTTCAGATCCCAAGCTACTGAAATCCGAAAGAAGGTATTAACGACTCAACAAGACTTGCTTGTAAAAGTGGGAACCATTCAGAGCTACTTTTAGACGATAGATCAAGTTTTAGAAAATATTTCTTTGAGAGAAAGAGAAGCTGGTGAAGCTTGGGTTGCTTTCCAGGACGTTGTTATAGCTACAATGAAGATAGAGATGGTCAGTAGCTCCAAATTATCCATCGCAAAACAAACTAGAGGGAATATCTTGCTGAAGATCTGGAAGCATAATATATCAGAAAGCAGGGGGGGAGCTAAAGAGGTGATGAATTCTTGTGAGGAAACGTTTGCCTTGATAAATAAAAGTTTGTTAGACCTTGATAAGGAAGGCAGTGCTAGGACGCTAGGCAAAATCAATATAGCTAAACACCTGCTGGACATCAAAGAAAGCATGGAGAAGGAGAAAGCGAAGATATCCCAGATAAGTCAGGTTGATATGGTCCAAGTGGACAAATGGCTAGTACAACCAAGTTTACAGTTATGCTCTATCATCACGGAAGACCGACAAGTAGGCAAAAGGTTGCCACAGTTGGCGAAGAGTTGTTACACCTTTTGAGGCAAGCAACCAAGCAGAGCCTTCCAGGTTGATAGCCCAGTTGGTTGAAAGGTGTGTCATTTTCCTTGAGCAG
>JZKD02S1596711.1:180722-196073 GCA_000966675.3 Picea glauca | reverse complement strand
GATCTTGTAGCATCTTGTTTGGAGGTTTTCATCAGCTCATATTTTTCAATGCCTCTCTATTGTGAGTATGAGTTATAGCATCATGTTGAGTTGCAACTTTACATATTACATTTTTTAAATTTTCTTGCCTTATTATTGATAAAGTCCATGTAAAAGATCCATTCAAGCAAATGGATGCTCACACAGTTGCATTGGAAGTGGCAAGTTACCTTAGCAAATGGATTGAAATTGGTTATATTAGAATATCTTGTATATAAATAAGTTCATCACTCGAACATTTATTTCAATTGAGCAGTAGCACAGTTTTTGTTATGTTCACAGTTTCGAGAGTAGTTTTGATTTCAATTTATAGTTGTTTCTAGTTTGTAAAGTTTGTTTCAGTTGTGAATTCAAAGGGTTTTCAAAGCAGAGATGCACAAGAAAAGGGTATTTAGAGGAGGCTTGGGCACTTACAAGTTTCATAAAATTGACAAGGTTCATTTTCAAAGCATAGGAATAAAGGCACATGGTATGCATGTTCTTTGGTGCCTCGCAGGGAGACACCATCCCTAGATGGAGCCTATGTTCTAACATAAATTGACATTGCAAAAATTTTAAAATAAAATTGGGAAATTTTGCAAAGACTCACCTATTCCTTGTCACCTCAAGTAAATTTTTTACCATAAACAGTCATGCTGAGTCATTCATATTTTAAATCTTTTCCTCGAGTCAATGTTCCTAGCCTATTTTCCATTTTGCTTTTATGTTCATAATATTGAGGTTAGCTTTCCTTCAAATGCAATTACCAATCCTTATCGATTACAGTTTCATCAATCTCACTCCAAAGTTCATTACCCCAAATAAAAATTTCTAGCCTTCAACTATTAAATAAAGGTTCAAATTTGTTTATAAATCTCCTACCTATAGTTATAGTTGAATACTAAATATTAATCCCATCATTATCGATTAAACCTTTGATATCCAAAAATATTAAGTCATTCATTATATGTCTAAATCAATGGTTAAGCGACCAGGTGGGTGTCAAAGGTTATTAATCAAACCCTTACCTTCACCAAATCAAAGGTGTTTTTCTAAATGCTATGATCAAATGGAAAATGGTATCCAAAGCTGGAGATCCAAGAACTCATAAACAGAGAGATTGATGGATTGGATGTATTTCGTCCCCCTAGTGAGCGCAAAGTTTAATGAAAGGAGGGGGGTCGCAAGATTTGACCTTAGTTTGGATTTAAATGATGTGGAAACTCATGGGAGATTGAGGCCCCCCCTCACCATGGTTAGAATAATAACACATCAACCCCCTCGCAACTGCATAGTTGTTCCCCGCGCGCACAATGAACATGAAGGGGATTTCGAGCACGTTTTCTCGGCAAACTAAGTAGAATTTCAAAAATCCACGACATGGTTTTTTTTTTTTATCTAGGGATGATATCAATTGAGTATCGCAAGTTTGTGCAAGTTTGCATCTCCTTAGCTCGATTATATTTTGGGGTGAGAATCCTATGAATATGAGCTATTTGTTAGGCCACATATAAAAAATGACTGAAGCAGAGAGCGAATTGTTTATGAGTTATTTGGTAGGCCTCTTATAAAAAATGACTAAAGGAGGGAGTGAATTGTTTTGTACATAATGGAAGATGCAAACACGTGGTAGAGTTTATGGAAACCAAGGATTTGAAGATTAAGTTCTACGCCCACCCTCTACAATTTTTCCCAAGCAATGGAAAATCAGACTTTGTCAATTTGGCTTTGGAGGCCATATGACGGAAAATGGTGCAGAATTGTTGCATATGGACATCATGGATGGGCTATTAATGGATCTAGATGGAAGCTATTGTTTCCCAACCTATGGGAAAGTTAATGATCTAATTGGATGTTGGAGGAAACAGTTAAATATTGCAAAGGATGCCCGATGAGTGGATGTTCTCTGGCATCACATCTCTCTTAGTCGTAGACTTCCCAAATATTGATATTGCAAGTAAATTTTCTTATTTTCAGTGATCACATCGAATTGGACACTTTGAAAACAAAGGGTAACATTCCATCAAAGAATATTCCAAGGAGGAATAAGTCGTCACTTTATTAAAAAGCCAAATCCACATGAGACCCGAGATTTAAGGAAATTTTCCAATTATGGATAATAAATGCCCAGTGGATGCTCCTTTGATATCTGAGATTTATACATTGTTTTCATTCCATTTTTCTTCTTTTTCTATCCTTACCCAATTCGCCCTATCTAAAGCCCTATCTAAAGGTTAATATTAGCTAGTGTTATTAAATCATATCAGAAATCCTTCTCTAGTCCAAGAGCTAACCTGTGGCCTAAAATAGCTTTAAAGATGTTTTGGCATAGTTTTTAAACATTCGGAAGCCATCTCAAGTTAGTTCATCTTTATATGTATGCATTCTTCCCAATGACATGAATGAAGACCAAAATGCATGTTTTGAACAAAAAAACCAATAGTTAGTGGAGGTGGCAGCCAATATTATTGGTTAATTAAACACTCAACTTGTGGAATTTGATTGATTTATAAAAATATACGGTGTAGAATTTGATTGATTTATAAAAATATATGGTAACAAAGGAGTATTAGCAAATTCCCCTTTTATTGTTAGAAAGGAATGATTATTTATTTGCTGAGATTTTCAAATCTATTTTAAGATATCAGATCCATTTTTCTAGGCAAAGGTTGAGCATGTGCAAAGTTTATAAAATAAGAAACTAAAACATCAAAAAAGGGGTAGATTAGGAGAATTTTGGTAGCAAAACTGTGTTCATTTTTTGTAATCCTCGTGGGTCATTTATGTTGTAAAATTCTCAGATCCAAAGGATAGTTCCTTGGATTCATATCTTGAATAAAATAGAGCTTTGTTTTCCTCATCATTTACAGTGTTAAGCTCTCCAAAGGATAGTTCCTTGGATTCATATCTTGAATGAAATAGAGCCTTGTTTTCCTCATCATTTACAGTGTTAAGCTCTCTTAACACTTTCACCTCTGTAATCAACTTTATAAAAACTTGCAGTGTTAATTGTATTAATGTTGAAGTAAAAGTCTAGATTGTATTACAATCAGGTCGTAAATTTTTAAGGTTCATTAGTGTTAGTTGTATTAGTTTGGATTTATTTTTAAGTCTGCCCATATTTTAAGGTTCATTTCACTCTCTTCTTCACAAACTTACCAAGATCACATTTTTTTTTCTTTGGTTTAAGATTTGATTTCTTCTTATGATCTTCAACCTTCCATTTATATGTTTTTTCTTAGTTCTTCAAGAATCCATGCCCAGTGGATGCTCCTTTGATTATATGAGATTTATACATTGTTTTCATTCCATTTTTCTTCTTTTTCTGTCCTCACCCAATCCGCCTATCCTTTATCTTTTAAAATATGGCATCTGAAGCTAAATATTAGCTAGTGTTCTTAAATCATATCAGAAATCTTTCTCTAGTCCAAGAGCCAACGTGTGGTCTAAAGTAGGTTTAAAGATGTCTTGGCATGGTTTTTAAACATTTGGAAGCCATCTCAAGTTAGTTCATCTTTATATGTATGTATAATTCTCAATGATTATAATGACATGAATGAAGACCAAATGCATGCATTGAACAAAAAAACCAATAGTTAGTGGAGGTGGCAGCCTATATTATTGGTTAATTAAACCACCCAAATTAAAGTGTATTGATCTCAACATGAATGTACATATGGCTCTAATTGAATTCAAAACAATATTTAGGTATTTAATTACCCTTGAGTTTTTTATTTTAATTTATGAAGGAAACATATCAATTGTCATTCTTGTCCATCCAACAACAAATGGTATGTCATGATTCATTACCTAATGCTTTTTTATGACAAATAACTTCAACACTACTATAAATATATGTACATTCTAGTAGAAGACAACTTACAATAAATATGTGGATAGCTCCAACCATTAGAGAAGGAAATGACTAAGCACTAAATAAAAAATGATTTCATTGTAAGGGAGTAGATGATTGTATTTCATGAATGGAATGTGTATGGATTGTAACTGCTTGTTGGGTAGTGTATGGACTCTGTAATGCATACATGTAGTAATTGAATCTTTGGAAAGAAATAAGATGGCCTATAATATTTATTGCAAGTAACAATGAAATTTTTTTCGTTCTTCAATAGTCAATTAAACTAGAAAAAATACAATTGAAAAATCTCTCTAATAGTACAACCAACCATGATGAGTCATTGATCTTGATCTTGGAGATAAACCAACACTATGCATTCCATAGCGGATGATATTCTTTAATGACCAAGAGGAATGAAACATGAAGAAAAAGTGGGAGAATTTCCCTCAAATGAATCTTCAAACCATTAAGATTACCAAACAACCATTGAAACACAAACTATTAATAGGAAAACAAATTTATGAGTGAAACTGAGATAAATACAAAGGAAAATTCTCCATTTTAACCATGAATTCAACTACAAGCAACATATTAAGCATCACCAAGAATGATAATAACCCATACAAAGTGTTTTCTCCTTTCCATTCTTAATTGTCACCATTAACACACTCATAGAAGAACTTAAAAAAATAAGAGCAACAATTCACTCAAGAAATAGTCCACAACTATAGAGAAATCCATACATAAAAAAAGACACTATATTTACTCTTGAAACCCAATTGGGAAAGCTAGCTTGCAATTTCTGCTCAATGTTATTTTGGCAATCTATGGTTACAATTACAATGCAACTGATAGATCTCTATTCATCCTAATCTCTTTGGCCAACAATCAACCAAAAACCCTCTAAGAGTTTTATAAGAATGAATAAGAAGGTCTAACTTTTCATTTCTCATTTGTCAACCTTTTCTCTCATATTTTTAATGTTCTTTTTATTTAATTATTTTTTCTCTCTAAAAACGGAGGAGATATTTTTTTTTAATATAAAAAAGAGTCCATTTAATTCTAATGGAAAACACCCCCACCATTACACTAACCTCTTAGCTATTGGTTATCTAAGATGATGATCTTTCGATGTATCATAAATTTGAGGAATAGTTCATGCCAGGTCATTCATTGTGGTACCCTTAGTTGAATGTTGTGAATGATTTTATTAGTTTTTTTTTATAACCCCAACATTAGACTGGTTGTGTTAGCCTTTTTTCCAAGACTTTGGTATTCCCTCTTCTTTAATTTAGTTGATTCTATTAGAAGGTTCCGATTGGTTTCTAAAGGAGATTAGATTTTTACATCCTTCGGTACTTTTTCATTTCTTGTCCTTCCATATCTTTTGGAAATCTAGCTTTCTTTTGTTTTGTTCATAAGAGTAACTCAAATTCAATACCATCCCTATATAATCGATGCAGAAATCCAATAAAAGGAACACTGAATTTTCAGCTTCTCATCTTTGTTGTTTTTGGCATAGCTCAACAACTCCAAGATTTTGTCTACATATTGTTATTGGGAACAATTTCAACTAAGAATCTTTCCAAGATTTCGTATACATATTGTTATTGGGAACAATTTCAACTAATGGAATTCTTAGTTGTTACCTTTATAATAATCAGAAATCTATTTTTTCTAAAAGGATTTCTTGAATGGCTTTTATACAATCTTCACTTCTTGATCATCTTTACTTGCTAGAGGTGGAAGCGATAACATTTAAACTAAATATGGAAAGTCGGACATGAACTTATAAATATTTCCTCATCTTAGGAAGTTAATACTTCCTCATCTTAAGAAGCCCTACCTCGGATTCTTGTCTAGAGTTAACCTTGCCATCAAATATAAGTCCGAAATTCTCATTACAAGTTATCTTTCAAATTCTTCATGGCCTTTATATACATATTCAAGCATCCAATGATGTCAAACTTTGGAGCATGGCTATATTAAACAAGTTTTTCTCTTCTAAAGCTTTGATTAATTTCATTTTCAACTCAACAGCTTTGAATTCTCACCTTCAAACTCTTCATAGCCTCTATATACATATTCAAGCATACAATGATCCCAATCGCAGATGCCAGATATACTCCCATATTCATAGCCATCCTCTAACTCTTGCAAATGGAAGGGAAACAATAAATTATACAAGGAGACTTTTTTTTTTCCAAAATATATCGTATGACACATTACATTCTATAACCATAATCATACGAACAATGATATGCGGAGCCTTACAGGCCATAAGGCATGTTGAAGATATAACGTAAAAGTTCATATTATCGATAATATACTTACGGTGGAAAGTTATCATCAAATTGTTAATAAATGTATAAACAACATATCTTAGTAGTATTTTGAAAATTCTTCTTTTGTGGAAACCCAACAGTGGCTCTTGGATGGAAAATCTCTGGGATAATAACAAGGTTTCCGTTAAGAAAGACAAAAACAACAAAACTTAAAGGAATGAAGTATTCCCATCCAGATTTGCAAACATAAGCACAATAATGAAGGCATTAACAATAATAATTATAATGAACAGTTATTTGTTTTATCAATTATATGTTTCCCATTGTCCAAATAATAAGAAAAATGGAGAGCATCCATTGCACAATTAATTCATATAAAATAATAGTTTGTATTACCTTAACACATTAAGATTATATATATATATATATATAATTAGAGTGAGATTCAACTAATTCTAATCTTGGAGATTTAGGTTGAGAGAATATCTTAATAGTCTCCTACAAGACTTCAAGCTAATCCCCAAATTTAACACACAACATTAATGTAAGCATTATCTCTAACACCCTCTTTAATGCTTACATTCAAAAACTTATAATACTGAAATCACAATTACAAAATTTGTCATTTGTCTTTGTCTGACTGGTCCTCATACGCACTTACACCCATCTCTGAACTTCATAGACACACTCTTTTTATCCCATCATCTCCAAGCTACCACTTCATACAACACAGATAAAACTGCTTCCGACCATCTTTGACGTTCTTTGTACAACCGACGCTTCTCGACTTCCTAAAGGACAATCTTGATAATGAACCATCCTATGGATACACTTCCATCTATTGAATTCCCCCGAAGAGCAAATTTCAACAGTTATATAGGAGAATGATCTATATACTGAATGTCTTCAGTAGTCAGTTTCACAACTTGACCTCATAAAAATAACCTGTAACTAATGCTCCCGGAGCACGACGGGTCACATCATCATATATCAAACTTAGACATAATTTAAATTAATGATTTGTTCTCATACCTTGGAGAACCATCAATTTAAAATTATACTAGTTTGTTCTATAATTTTGGTTCTGCATTACAAAATTTTACAAACCAAAAAACATGTAAAATATATAACACTCATCCAACAATTACTAACTATACTCAAAATTTCAAATAGATTGATTCACATAACAAATTAAGATTTGTTTGTTCCCTTTTCCCGACATCTAGGTATGCTAGTCAAAGAAAGGTAAAAGATTCAAGAAGTTGAATCACTTCATATTCCAATCTTCATTTCCATAGATATATGAGGGAAAATGACTCATGTCGGATAAGCGAGAAATTTATTAACTGTCATCGTTTCATCAACGCAGTAACAAGCGATAATAAGTCTCTCGTCTTTCTCAGAATGAACACCAACAGTAACCTGCCCTGTGAGAACAAGGACGATCAAAGGCCTCCCTTCGCCTATATCTCAACACGTTGATCTACTCCACCGGTCCGCCTCTTAAATATCTCGTCATGTGCCCTTTCTTTTTCTTCCTGAAAAAGAGTTTTCTCTACGAGAGTAAGGCGGCTCACTCACAAAATAATTTAATTTGCACACACATAAAAACTTTCACCCAGAAAATAAACTCACTGAACTATCTTCCTGGCCATCCCATGAGGGATTTAAGCCAGTAGAGGCTCTAATACCAAATAAGAAAAATGGAGAGCATCCATTGCACAATTAACTCATACAAAATAATAGTTTGTATTTCCTTAACACATCAAGATACAATACGTGTATATATATATATAGTTGGAGTGAGATCCAACTAATTCTAATATTGGAGATTTAGGTTGAGAGAATATCTCAAGAGTCTCCTACAAGACCTCAAGCCAATCCCCAAACTTAACACACAACATTAATGTGAGCATTATCTCTAACACAAATGAGCTTGCAACCAATAAGACAAATGATGTGGATGATCAATGTTGCTTCCATAGGAATAACTACGGGCTAATCAATGGTGCAAACCACAGTTCATCTAGTATTGAGAGTGTTTCAAGCCTCCCAAAATGCAAAGGACCAGAGAATGAATGAGCACCTATCTATCATTCCTAATTAAATCTCGCATTATTTTCCCATAACTATATTAAAACAATAATACATTAAATTATGTAACTTGTATTAACACATTAAAACTTCTAATAACAATTTAGATGTAACTTGTATTAACACATTAAATCTTTTAATAACGATTTAGATGTCTAGGTTAAGGGCTGAAGCTTCAGATTCCAAATTTGTTAAATATGTTAGGCAGCGGAAGTAAAACATAGCAAATATAACAGAGCTAGATTACACATGCATCAAACCAAGAACAACAAACACAAAATTTGACACAATGATTTATGTGGAAACCTAAATAGGGAAAAAAACATGGGCAATGATTATCGATCTTCTTCTTGTCAAGGGAGAATTACAATAGTGTTCATAGGCATACTGTTTAATATGCCAACGAAATTCCCAGATTTAGTAGATATGAGCGGATTTAGTGGAGCCTTTTTTGTGGTAGTTTGTTCAACCAAATCTGCCAATTTGGTATGAACGCACAAGTTTAGAATTAGTTGTGTAACTAATCTAATTATGTTCATTATTGATGTATGCTCGTAGAGGCATAAAGGGGAATTGAAGAAATGGTGTAATCATGAGGTGTGTGTGATGAGTGTGAGCCTGATGTAATCTCCTTGATCTGAATAATAAGACAACTGATACTTATGCTTGGTGGACGTAGCCCAACGTTTAGGTGAACCACGTAAATTGTTGTGTTTCTTGTCTGCATATTATTGATTGTCTTATGTGATATTTGTGTTTCTGCGTTTGCAAATTATAACAAGTGGTATCAGAGCTACTGCGTTGGAGATCCGTGAGGTGAAATCTGTGGTGCAAGAAGGTGATTGAGTGAGAAGAAAATCATCAGCGCTCCCCAAGCAGTGTTAGAGGAGCGCTAGCGCACTCACACTTATGAATTTTTTAATTTCATGAAGGCGCGCACCCAATTCATCCACTGCAGAGCGTCGACGCTTCCCATCAACACTCAAGGAGTGCTAACGCAACCCCGGCCACACTCAAGAAGCATTGAAATTAAAACCTAGCGCTCCCCTTGAATAATCCAAGGAGCGCTAGCGCTACCTTTCAATAATCCAAAAAAAATCGTGTGCCTTTTCTTTGAAAACAAATTAAAGGTATGAAGAATTGTTTGGGTATTGAATTTCCTTTTTTTTTATAAACATGAAAGTCAAGTCAAGTGGAGGATCACATGGAGGATTTTTTAAAAAGGTTTTTTCTTTAATGGAGTGAATGTTTATTATATTTAGGATTAAATATAATATTTAAAAGGTTGGAGTTATAAGGTTTTTAAATGTTAAAGGGTTTTTTGGTTTAAAATTATTAAAACTTCGTGTAATTTAAACCATTATTCCTCCACACAATTTTTTGAAAGGGCCTTGGTTATTACAAGCAACAGTGTTTGTTTTTATGTTTCCTCTAATGAAAAAGATCTAGAGTGCTAAGTTCGAAATTGAGAAGTTCAATGGAAAGAACAATTTCAAGATATGGAAGGTTAAGATGCATGACATGCTCGTGCAACAAGGCGTGGTGAAGGCACTTTTGAGAAAATCAAAGCATCCCGCGTCCATAACAGACGAAGACTGGGATGAGATGGATGCGAGAGCACTGAGTTCCATACGTCTGTGTTTGTCCAACGATGTATTGTTCAACATTGTTACAGAGAAGACATTAGTCGTTTTGTGGTCAAATCTAGAAAGCCTGTACATGATGAAATCCTTGACAAACAGGATCTTCCCGAAAAGAAAATTGTACAGTTTACGCATGAAGGAAGGTACGAAAATTGTTGATCATCTAAATACTTTCAATACTCTTCTAGTCTAGTTGGATAGCATGGGAGTGAAATTTGAATCTGAAGATAAGGAAATTACATTATTGTGTTATTTTCCCACGTCATTGGATCATTTTGTTACCTCTATTAGTTTCAGTTCAACAGAAAGTATTGAGTTTGATGATATTGTTGGAGATTTACTGTCTGAGGAAACAAGGAAGAAATTCAATCTAGAAACCTCTACATCTGAGGCGATGGCGATCAGAGGCATACCTAAAGAAAGAGGACAGGGTCAAAGGGATTTCTCTCGGTCAAAATCGAAGGGCAGAAAGGGCAAGCTCAAGTGCTATTTTTGTGGAAAATCTAGACACCTGAAGAAGGACTGTTGGAAGCGACAAGAAGCGTCCAAAGAATACCCTCCAAAAGAGACGAAGGAATAAAATGCAACCAAAATAGGTTCAACAACAGGTTCATGTATAGTTGATGAAGTTTTATCAATTAGTATTGGTTCACGTCATGATCAACAGTGGTTATTAGATTATGGTGCTTCAAACCACATGTGTCTTCATAGACATTGGTTTATTACTTACCAGTCTATAGATGATGGAGTAACTTACATGGGAAATGATATTTCATCTAAAGTTGTGGGAATTGGTAGCATTCGAATTAAGATGTTTGATGGAACTGTTAAAATACTAAATAATGCAAGACATGTACCTGATCTTAGGAAGAACCTAATCTCTTTGGGAGTCTTAGACACAGGAGGTTACAAGACTATTATTCAAGGTGGAGTTATGAGGTCTAGAAAGGAATTCTACTGGTTATGAAAGCAAAGAAGGTTGGTAACTTGTTTCTATTGGAAGGAAGGAATGAATCAGATCATGCGACAACGGTATCTGAGAACGACAGTGATTTTGTTCGACTGTGGCATCAACAGTTGGGTCATATGAGAGAACACGGATTAAAGGTATTAACTGATTGCATGTTACTTCCTAGTCTAAAGTCTTTAAAGTTAGATTTCTGCAAGCACTGTATTTATGGAAAACAGAATAGGCAGATATTTAAAACCAGAAGACACGCCAGTGAAGGAATCCTAGACTATATCCATTCTGATGTTTGGGGACCATCCCCTACTATTTCATATGGAGGATCATCATATTTTGTAACTTTTATAGATGATTTCTCTAGGAAGGTGTAGATATATATGTTAAAGAGTGAGGCTGATGTATTTACAGTTTTCAAGCAGTTTAGAGATTTAGTGGAAAAGAGCACTGGTAGATCCATTAAATTTTTAAGAACAGATAATGGTGGTGAATTTAAGTCAATGGAGTTTGAGAATTATTGCAAGGAATTTGGGATCGATAGGCATAAAACCACTGCCTATACTCCTCAGCAAAATGGAGTTGAACGCATGAACATGACTCTTCTAGAGAGAGCGAGGAGTATGCTTAGTAATGCCAATTTGCAGCAAGAAATATGGGAAGAAGCAGTAACTACAACTTGTTATCTGGTGAATCGATCACTATCAACAACAATAGAATGCAAAATTCCTAAAGAGGTATGGATAGGTCACCCTTGTAATTATTCTAATCTTAAAAATTTTGGTTGTGATGCCTATGCTCTAATTCCGAAACATCAACGTTCTAAATTAGATCCAAAGTCAAAAAGACTTATCTTTGTTGGATATGGTGATGGTATTAAGGGGTACAGGTTGTGGGATCCTACTTCCCACAAGATCACCATTAACAGAGATGTAATATTTGATGAATCATCTCTCATCAAATCAAATGTAGATGTTTAAATGAAACAGGAAGAAGCACCAAAGTATTAGCAAATTTAGTTTGAAACTAATGAAGGTGAACATGAACAAGTTTCAGAAGATGTTCATGAAGGGTCTCCTGCAGCAGAGGAAGACATGGTTGATGATGACAGTCAACAGATTGTGGATGAGCCACAAACTTCCCTAAGGAGCTCTACACAGGTCAGAAATCCTCCAAGAAGGTATGATGATTTTGTTTCATCAATTTCTTTAAGTACTAATGATGATGAACCTTCGTGCTATCAGGAAGCTGTGAAGGGTTTAAACAACGATAAATGTAAAGAAACGATGAAGTATGAAATGAAGGCATTAGAGAGGAATGCTACATGGGACCTGGTAAAAATTCCGAGACAGAAAAACTGTAGGTTGCAAGTGGTTCTACAAGCTGAAGAAGGGTGTTGATGATAACGTGGAAAGGTACAAAGCAAGGCTGGTTGCGAAATGATATTCTTAGAAAGAAGGTATTGAATTTCATGAGATTTTTTCACTAGTTGTAAAGACTGTTTCAATTCGAATTCTGTTAGCATTTTGCATTGCTTGATTTGGAGTTGGAGCAACTAGATATTAAGACTGCTTTCTTACATGGAGATTTAGATGAATAAATTTACATGGAACAACCGGAAGGGTTCGTTCAGAATCACAACAATAAGTTTGTTTGCAGGCTCAAGAAATCATTGTATGGTCTGAGGCATTCTCCCAAACAATGGTACAAGAAATTTGACTCTTTCATGGTGAGCCAGAATTATACAAGGAGTGAGTATGATCATTGTGTCTACTTTAAGAAATTGAATAATGGTATATTCATTATCTTAGTATTGTATGTTGATGATATGCTTTTAGCAAGCAAACGCATAATTGAGATCAACATATTAAAGGCTCAGATGGCTAGGACATTCGATATGAAAGATCTAGGAGGAGCAAGGCAGATTTTGAGCATGGAGATATTCAGAGACAGAAGGAATGGTAAGATTTGGTTGTCACAATAGAAGTATGTTGAGAAGATACTTTTGAGGTTTGGTATGAATGATGTGAAACGAGTTTCAGTCCCTTTGGCTTCCCATTTTAAGCTTTCTTCAAGTTTATTTCCTAGTACAAAAGAAGAAAAAGAATATATGTCTCGAATACCAAATGCTAATGTAGTAGGAAGTCTAATGTATGCGATGGTTAGTAAAGGGCCAGACATTTCACATGCAGTTGGGGTTGTCAGCAGGTATATGGAAAATCCAGGTAAAGAACAATGGGCAATAGTGAAATGGGTGCTTTGGTATCTGAGGGGCACAAGTGATTACTGTATCACCTATAACAATGGTCGTGAGTTAGTGTGTGGATATGTTGATTCTGATTTTGCAGGTGATATAGACAAGAGAAGGTCGACTTCAGGGTATGTCTTTACTCTTGCAAGTGGAGCTACTAGTTGGATGTCAAAGCTACAGAACATTGTTGTTTTATCCACTACATAAGCAAAATATGTAGTTGCTTCACATGCTTGCAAAGAGGCAGTTTGGTTGAAAGGTTTGTTTGGTGACTTTGAAAGGATGCAGGACAAAGTAAAGTTACTTTGTGACAGTCAGAGTGTTATTCACTTGGCTAAGAATCCAGCCTATCACAGTAAAACAAAACATATACCTATAAAGTACCATTTTGTAAAACAGGTCATCGATGAAGGTAGAGTCTCTCTTGAGAAAGTTCATACAAAAGAGAACTGCATAGACATGTGCACAAAACCAATACTATTAGAGAAGCTATGATGGTGCTTGGCTTCTCTTGGCTTGCAGAAAAAGTGATGAACAAAAGCAGGAGCAAGGTGGAGATTGTTGAATATGCCAACGAATTTCCCAGATTTAGTAGATATGAGCAGATTTAGTGGAGCCTTTTTTGTGGTAGTTTGTTCAACCAAATCTGCCAGGTGGAGATTGTTGAATATGCCAACAAATTTCCCAAATTTAGTAGATATGAGCATATTTAGTGGAGCCTTTTTTGTGGTAGTTTGTTCAACCAAATCTGCCAATTTGGTATGAACGCACAAGTTTAGAATTAGTTGTGTAACTAATCTAATTATGTTCATTATTGATGTAAGCCCGTAGACGCATAAAGGGGAATTGAGGAAATGGTGTAATCATGAGGTGTGTGTGATGAGTGTGAGCCTGCTCTAATCTCCTTGATCTGAATAATAAAACAACCGATACCTATGCTTGGTAGACTTAGCCCAAAGTTTGAGTGAACCACCTAAATTGTTGTGTTTCTTGTATTGATTGTCTTATGTGATATTTGTGTTTCCGCATTTGTAAATTATAACACATACAACCATCCTCTCCTCACACACTAGGTGCTCTCCAGCTCGCATTGTCCATTGCATTCACATTGTTATCTACCTCTATGGGTATGCTCATATATATAACATTTATCACTTAATTACATAGACTGATCATGAATAGATAACATAGTTACACTAACAGTTCATAAGTAAATTGCATGCAAGCCCATATATACATCTGCATGGGAAAAATCGTTGACATGTTTTCAACAAAATAATCCTCTATACATTAAAAAGTTGGCCTGTTCAAGAGATTACCATCCAACGATCATCTAGAAGAAGTGATAAAACGATCAGAGGTCCATTGATGCAGCCGATTCAGTATGCAACAATCCAGTTCAGGGATACACGAGCGATCCAGGGTTTCTTATTTATACAACAGGTTCTATATGTAGTAGGTTCAAAACGCAGGAGTGATCCTAACAGGTTCGAAATGCATCAATGATCCAGGGATATAGCAGGTTGGATATGCAGCGATCCAGGGGTTATGCAATGAATTTGAAATGCACGTAAAGTGAAACAGCCAAGCATGGGAGTGGAGATAAACGGCCAGCCCACCCAGTGGAGATAAATTGAAATGTTGATAAATCGAAATGCCACACTGGGCCGCACCATCCAAACTTAGCAAGAGGACGAACACCTGGACGTCAATATTCTATGCAACCTGGTATTCCAACAAAAATAATAAAGAAAAAAACAAGGTTTAGGTTTTAATCTCATCCATCCTTAATTCGGCCTTCATTAAATCCTATCCATCCACCTTATATTTATTATAAAAAACCGAAAATTCTGGAACCAGTTGCGATAGAGAGGGGAGTAATAAAAAGAAACTGAAAATTCTGAAACCCCGATTCAGATATAGGGAAGCCTATCGGGCTAATAATAAAAAAATTAAAATTCTGTAACCTTAATTCCGATATAGGAACGCCTATATGCGTAATGACACATTATATCACCAACTTATTTAGACCCTCTCCTCTTTTTTTATACTAGTCCTTCGTGACAAACTCTGTGACTTCGAAAAACACACCATGCCAAACAGTTCTGCATTGAATAACCAAATTGAATCTGTAACATCCCGCTCTGGCGCACTTACCTAGCTTATTCTTTGAGGACACTTGCTCGCAAGTGATCTGGATTATATGATAAAACTTTTCTTTCATTATGGTGCATTGAGTTATA